>PVJL010004410.1:0-130206 GCA_004026885.1 Lyroderma lyra
ATGGAAACAACCAAAGTGCCCTGCGACAGATGACTGGATAAAGAAGCTGTGGTGCATATACACAATGGAATATTACTCAGCTGTAAGAAAAGATGAAATATTGCCATTTGCAACAAAGTGGATGGACCTGGAAGTTGAGATTTATATGTTAGTACAGACTCCATTTATGACTCTGAGACTTACAAAAGTAACTATTTCCCCTGGGGCAATAATATATACCTCCACAGACATAATAGGGGTTTTTTTTAAAAGACAAGTATATACAAATTTTATCCTCTTTGAAAAGTGACCAGTTAAATTACAGATATCATTTTTTGCGAATTTTTTTACATGGTTTCCTTGGTTTAATTTCCATCTTAGTTGACTCTTGCCAGGTGAGAGTGATTAAACATTTTTGTTTTCTAAATAATGAGATGCTAAAACTCTTAAATTACCCCAAATTTCTACAACGATTCTGAAAAAGTAGTTAAATTTCATTCAAATGAGGTAGAGCATTTATGTGGTAAATGATTTTGTTTCTGGTGTTATTGTTTTAGACTAGAACATTGTCTGGAACTAGCAGGCAGATTTTCTAAGAAATCTGCAGTCAGTAACTGATTTACTGGTATTAGAGTCATAGAAAAGATAACATAACCACTTTGCCCAAGGTATGCTGGCATTACTTGGTTATTTATGAGTCAATGGCAGTGCTAGAAAACAAACAGCTGCATCAGTATTTTCCTGGATATTAAAGTCACTTTTATTGATGCTTCTGAACTTGATGTATCATCTCATAGGGATGCTGTAAACAAAGACCTTGTAAATATACAATTTATTACCAAGGAACCTAGTTAATGAAAATGTCTGCTGCATGTAAGGAAAGCTACAATTGTCTCTTTGGAAAACATTCAAATTCTATTTCCAATTATGTGTCAATGGGAGGTTTCCCTGGGTTTTGCTCTTTATCTTTCTTTTTTAAAACCTCAGTCAGATGAGTATTGATCTTGCTTCTGCACAGACAGCTGTAAATGTGAACAAGCAGTATATACTTGGAATATTATTAATGTGTTATAGAAATTCACCTCCAACACTGAACCCTTTCTGTAGAATAAAGTTTATTTATTTTGTTAAGTTATTTATAATGAATAAAATATATTTAGGTTACTGTATAATTAGGAGTTATTGTGATCCTTAGCCTATTAGAAAGAGTTTAGCATGTTAAGTTAAAAAAAGAATAACTTATGCCATTATTAATCACTTAAAACACTTTTCTGCCTCAAGTTAGACAGGATGAGCTACTACTGGCTCTCACCTCAAATTAGAAAAAAATGTTCAAGAGAGTTTAATTTATCACAAATATTTACTTATTACTTTTGATAGAGTCTATGTAAATCTCACAAAAAGATAATGTCCAATTAAGTCCAATATTTTATTTCAAATTATGATCAAAATCTTTTTTTATAAACCATGTAGTTTTCTTTTGAAGTGATTTAAATTACAAGATGGCTAAAATGCTATTCTTTTCCAAAAGGAAATAAACAGTATAGCAATTCCGTGTTAACAGGGAAACAGAGCAGTGCATTTATATGAATATAAAATGTTATTGAATTACAGTGTAAACATGCCTCTGAGTCAACATTTTCCTCTTTCTTTCCTGGAAAATAAACAAAAGCAACAACAAAAATATGAGGAACAAACAAAAAAACATGGTCAACACTACTGTTAGTGATATTAAGAGACAGATATAATCCATGAACTTCAAAATGTATATAAGTCTCTTCACAGCTGAGTTACACCCAAGCTGCATAGGAGGAGATGGATGGGCCAAGAAGCAGAACATCTCAAAAATCCCTAAGAAAAATTCAGGTTCTGCAGATGAATGTCGTATCTTGTAGTGGAAAACCACATCACTTGCTTCTTACCCTGCTTGACCTGGATTAAGAGAAACATGGACAGCGTGGCTATATGAAGAGTCATGCGTGTGGTCTCTAAGACAGCAAGCTAGACACTTTTCAATCCACCCGCAGGGAACTTCTGCAAGTGAGTAAGCTCCAATTTATTATGATGAGTAATACAAAGGAACTAAAAGCTATTGACACAAAAGTATAGAAGATAGAAAAGGAAATCAAAACTTAGTAATAGATAATGGAGACTAACAGTAAAATGTGGAAATAGTGACACAGAGGAAATAAGATCATGATAAAATGTTTTTCAATAGCTTGAAAATAATGAACTGAGCTATTATCTCAGTTAAAACGTCCAGAGAGAGAGAGAGAGAGAGAGAGAGAGAGAGAGAGAAAGAATAAGATAAATTACAATATACATTCTCAAATTCCCAGTCTATTTAGAGTAAATATTGATTCACTGAAAGTTAAACATGGCAATGTTTTAAGTCCATTTACTTCCCACCCCATTCTTCATGAGTTACATTTCAGAAGGATTACACTTATATATACATTAAAACACCCCAAAAGGCATTGATATAGGTTTTCTTTTAATCAATGTTATAGATTTTAAAATGTTTTTAGAGGTAAAATAGTCTTTTATATTTACCTGGATGATTATAATTTATGATAACTTTTTTTCTTCCCTAAAGATCAGAATCTCTATATGACTTTTATTTCCCTTCAACCTAAATAATTTCCTTTAAATTTTTTTTTAAATACATTCCATGGCAATAAACTCTCTGATTTTCTTTTATCTAAAATTATCTTAACTTTCTGTATTCATTCTTATAGAATATTTTCATTGAATATAGAGTTCTAGGTTGAAAGTTTTTTATTTTAGCATTTTGGAGGTGTTCCATGATCTCCTGGTCTGTCTAGTTTTTTTTTTATCAAGAGCTGTCACAATTTTTCACTATCCCATCAACTATACCACTTCACAGGAGGTGTCTTGAGTTACCAACATAGCACATTTCTGTCAATATGTTAATTCTACCTAGCACACAATTCTGACTACTTAATTACGATTTCTAAATGTAGGCAAACTTGTGTATTTACATATTGAAAAATACTTTAACAGTTTCTCTACCCTTTATATTAGAGTTATTGCATAATATTGATTTATTTTTGAAATTATGTAGATATAATGGTACAGAGTACAGAGTGAATTCCACTGTCACTTGGTACCTCAGAACATTACAATTTCTTTTATAATAAAAAGGGTCTAAAAGATTGAGAATGACTGATGTATCAACTTGTCAAAGTAAATGTTTAATGATACACTTCACAAGGCTCTAGGGCAGTGGTTACTAACCTTTTCCCTCCTGTGAACCCCTTTTAAGCCCATTTCTATAAATTTTACGCCTTGTTTTTTTTTTTTAATTCATTTTTATTGTTAGACTTATTGGGGTGACATCTGTTAGCAAGGATTACATAGGTTTCAGGCTTACAGTTCTACAGTGCATTGTCAACTTGATGTATAATCAGTTCACCACCTAATGTGACTTCTCTTTCCATCACCTTATATTTAGCTTCCCCCCTCCTCTCCCACTCCCTCCCCTTTCTCCCCTCACTGACCCACTCGTTCCCAAATAAACATTAAACTATTGATTGTGTCCATGGGTTGTTTGTTTGTTTGTTCATTTCTTTTCTCTTTGTTGCTTTCAGTTTTATATTCCGCATATGAGTGAAATCATACAATTCCTTGTTTTTTCTGTCTGGCTTATCTCACTAAGCATGATGATCTCCAGGTCCATCCATTTTGTTGCAAATGGCAATATTTCATCTTTTCTTATAGCTGAGTAATATTCCATTGTGTATATGTACCACAGCTTCTTTATCCAGTCATCTGTCGCAGGGCACTTTGGTTGTTTCCATGTTTTGGCCACTGTGAATTACGCCTTGTTTTTAAAACAGCTGCTTTTAAATACTGGTGCTTTTGTTTAGTGCCTACCTTAATATAAAACAGTGGAAATGAGGTAGTAAGTTAGGAAAGAGAAATTACTACACTAAAAGTATAAACCACAGACTAAATTTACAATATTCATAGCAGTTAAATATCGATAATGATCAAGTATAATAAACTTCTAAGTTAGTATTAATAATAATATTTATGTGTGTTATCTGAAAAGTCTATGATAATCATTATGTAGATTGCTAGTCCATTGAAACATTGTTAGTGAGATCATTGACTTGGATTGATGCACAAGTTTCTTGAAATCAGGCTCAAAACATGGAAGATACAGTCTTAAATCCAGACTTACATTAAGCTTGTTGTGGCACTTCTTTTTTTTTGAAGGTGTGAAAAGAAAAAGCTCTCTCGACCAGTTCAGTATTAGTATATGGCAAGAGGTATTTGAGTGCCTTCTCCCTGAGCTGTTCATATTTCTCACTGACATCTCCCTAGCATGTAATAAGATACTTTTTTTAAAGATCAGAATTTAAAGAAGAATCGGTTGAAAGTTCAATTAACTGCTCTTTTTCATTGGTAGTTTGGCTTATTTGAAGAATTCTTCACTGAAGGGATCTGCAATCCAGTTGTTGTTGTTGTGGTTGTTGTTTCCCCCATGTTGAAAGAAGACTTATGAAAGGACACTTTAAAACCTTCCAAGTGACTTATCATATTCTCTTCCATGTTTTGGGGTAGGTGCAAGTCATTCTCAAATAAGAAGTTGTGCAGAATTTCCAAAACTTCAGGTTAAGCTCTTTCAATACACACTTTCCAAAAGTCCAGTTTTTAATCATTGACTCAATTTTGTTTGTTACTTTGAATATATGATTTAGCTATTTTCAAGTCCCAAGTTGAGTTTGCTTATTTCTAGAAAGATATCTAATAAACATGCAAGACTTTGAAGCCAATCACTGTTCTGAAACGTTGGAGCAAGAGGGAAACAATGGTCTTCCAAAAATACCTGGACTTCATGTGTTAGTTCAAACATCTGTGTAAGTACTTTGCCACGAGATAGCCACCTTACCTCCATATGCAAAAGGGATGTGCTGTGAATGCTATTCATTTCTTCATACAGTGCTTTAAACAATCTGGAATTTCGTGGTTGTGACTTAAAATTTACAAATTCTACAGCTTTATTAAGGACGTCTTTCTGTTCACTAGGAATAGGCTTGGATGCAAGACATTGTCTATAAATGCAGCAGTGACTCCATGGTACATGGGGAGCTACTTATTTAAATTCTCCACGTAGGCTTATAAAACAATCTGACATAAGCTTGCCTCCATCAGTGCATACACCCAAGCAATTCAACCAACTAATATTCTTTTCAATGAAATAACCATTGGTCGCATTAAAAATACCTTTGCCTGAGCTGCATTCTGTCAATGGGTAACAAAGCAACAGATTTGCCTCAATTTCCTTTCCTACCGAAAAACCTCACGACAATGAGCAAAATAGATAAATCAGCAACATCTACTTCTGTTGGCCTGGATGGAAAAGAATTTACTTTTTTCTAATTCTGTTTACTACTACAGCTTTAACATCGTCAGACATTTCATGCATTTGTGGAGACATTGTGTTGTTTCAAAAAGAGATAGTATTGATTTTGCAGACATGTTTTTCCCCAAACATATGAAAAATGGTACCCTTACTACAAGGAGAAATTAAATCTTCAGCTGGTGTGGTTTTTACCACCTTTAGCTATGCAATAAGCAATACAGTATGAAGCCTCAACTGCATTCTCATTGTCTTTCTTTCCTGACATCATATATAAAGTAACAGTTGGATGCTTTTCTAAGCACCAAAATCTATCTTCGTTTTTCTTCTCTCTTCTGAAAGTTTTATAAAGTTTTACAGTTTTTCCTCACACTTACTTATTTAATCTACCCAAAGTTGATTTTTGCTTGTAGTTGAAGGTAGAAATACAAGGCAAGCATCATTTAAAGTCTGTATTATACCCATTGATGATCAGTATTTACTTTGACATAAATTAAGTGGATTTTTCCCCTGATTCCATTCCAACAGTCTAATGTTTTATTCTTGTTCCCAAGCTTCATTGTCTTACTTAAAAATGCCATATAACAATTAGTGGTATTTGCTATGGTAAGTCCTACCACACTGTTTTTCTTTCTTTATGTAGTTCCTAGAGAATGGGAAACCATGCTGAAACCATAAACATAGTTGAAGATGACCTAACATCACCCAGCTGCTGAATGAATGTCAACATCTGTGTATCTCAAAATTTCTTGGTGCATGAGAAAAGTAATCCTACTTTTATTAAAAACCAATTTTATTTGAGATTTCTATGTGCTTCAAAGTATATCTCTAATTGACAAAACTATTCCATGAGAATAATTTCTAGATACTAAATATTATTTTTTTACTCATGGCTAATGTTCAGCAATTACATGCATTGTAACTAGTTTCTTATGCCTAGTAGTCCTTAAAATTTCTCAGAGCCTATGCCCTGTGGTTTATTGAATTGCTTCATTGTCACTCATATTTTCATCATTGCAATTTTTACGTGATCACTGAAAGCCCTCTAGCTATTCCAGGTTTTATCTAAGCACCATTCCTTCTACGAAGGAAATCTCCCAAGCACAGTTTTGCCATGTTAATCTTGAGAGATGTCTCTAAAGATTTAGTGATAGTTTAAGTAAAAAATCACAGATTTAAGATTTAAAAAATATATAAATTAGTGATATCCCTTTTAGAGAATAGCAAGTAAGGCCCCACACTTAAAATAGATGGATATTGATATTTAATACAATTGAAGTGTGTCTAACAATTATGAGCAGCTATAACAACTCATTTAAATAATCCACATAATCCCCTGAGAGGCAAGAATACTGTTTTTATAGATGAGAAATTTTTACCTTTGACTAAACACATTCAGATCTCCATCATTGTTATAATTTCAGTTGTTTGGTTGATACAGTCCCATTCCATGACAATAAATTTTCAGACTTTTGGCTCACCACTAATGCTGCACATTCATTTTTTTGTATCTGTATCTTATCACATTTTTGATATAATTACTGCACTCTAACTCCAGGAAGAAGGCCAGCCTTGGACACTGCTCCTGAGGAAAAACACTTGGGTATATTTCTGCTAAGATTATAGCTGAAACCACTGAATGACCTAACTCAGTGATTCTGAGCCCCAACTGCATATTAGGACAACATGGGAAATATTAAAACATACTGATTATTGGACCTATTTCTCTAAATTCCCATTTAATTTGTCTCAAATTGTGTTTGCGAACTACTTCTGTTTGTTTATTTTTTCTGTTATGTTTTGTTTTCAAACTTCCTCTGTAGTCTTATGTCCCTTTGGTGCTGAGAATTCCAGTTTGATTCTGTCATACAAGTAGGGGCAGAAAGTTAGGGCCCTGCTGCCAACCTCCTTAGAATTAGTCTTAATTTGTGGAGTTTGAGTGACCAATTCTGTCTTTATGTCCTCATGCTTTTCATGAGGCAGTTAAGTCCTACACAGTTTTCACACTTCACTGATTAAAACAGTGTATTCCCTTTACATAGGCTTTAATCTGAAATGTTGAGTTTAAGAAGAGGTTACTAAATACATAGAGATACTAACTATCCCTTGCTTAACTTACAGAGTGGGGCATGATCCAACATGACCAAGTGTCTTGACTTTAAATATTGCCATTAGAAAAAAGTGAACAACCATGTTGCTCCAATTAGTTAATCAGCTAATAATTAACACCAGAATACATCTTTAATGTCCATCTTCAATGTTCAGTAGCTTTCTCCAGAGCATGGTCTAGGATGCAGTTTTTACTCTAATCTGTTTTCTCTTTTATTCCAGTTCCATCTTCTTTCTATAATTCCTAAGAAATTCTTCATAATGGCTGATTTGCTAATGAATCTTTTTGAAATTTAACATTGCAGTGTATCTATTTATATTTAAATCTTTACTATGATTTTAAACACAAGAATATGGGAATAAAGTGACATTTCAGAAAATATCACTATGATGTGGGAACAAATTTAATGTGAGGATTATAATACTGGGTTAGTAATTAATGACTCTAAAGTGCATAACTTTACAAAATAAGAAAATAAAATACTATTAATATAAACATAGTACTGGGAAAATAAAATGCATTTAGAAAAGAAGAGGCTGAACTCAGTTTCTTATTAGAATAGAGAAATTCATTATGTTTATTTGAAGAGCTCTTTTTCTCTATTATCTATCATCTATCATCTATCTCATAACTCATAAAGTAGGTAAGAATGAAATAATAAAAATTACTTATATATTGAGAAATTATAGTGAGATAATTATATATTATCTCAATCTTTACTCAGTAAACTAGGAAATTACCTCAGTTGAATGAGGGTGAAGATTATGGCATAAGAAGAAATAAAGGTTTAAGAAAGATGGTAAGACACTAACCAGAATATTGATGACCCACAACAACACTCGAGATTAAATTGGATATCATGGATATGTAATAAATCAAGTTTTCATGTCTCTTCCTATTTTACCAACAATATTTTATTCTTCTAGAAAGGGGCGAGGGTTGGGGAAAAGAGAATGTGAATAGTGAGAGATGAGATAGCTCATTAATTCAGTCAACATTTTTTTTCATTCAGAAGTTATTCAGTACTTATGCTGTATTAGGCACTGGGTAAATCAAGGAAAATAAGAAGCATCCTCTGCCACTGATTAACTGATAGAATATCAGCAGCAGATGTTTAAAGTGAAAATGGTGATGGTATATTTTGTCCAATATTTTTAAATAATTTTCTTGTCCAGGGTTATATTGTTTGTTGATTAGCAAAGATAATTTTTTCCAAAATATGAATCAAGCTCTAATGAAATAATTTGAACATTTTCAATAGTTAATGGTAATGTTATACCATTACTGTTGCCACAAATCAGTAAAAAAAAATCTGCTCTAGAAACATGCATTAATTACTATGTTTATGATTTTCACCCACTGACAGATGCCAAGCTCCATGCAGATCTCTGACAATTATGTTTTCTTTATACAGATATATTCTTATGGAAATATATCTAATGCAATGGATAAAAAGACTCTTTAAAACATCAATCCCTAGATTATAGCACGTTGAAATATATAAATTACTTTAGGTCAGTGTTTATGCTACACATTTGTCTGATGAGAAGTCAATTATTTTTCATAGGGAAAATGTTTTATGAGAAGTAAAGGTGGACAAAACAAATATATATATTTTAAAGACCATGCCTTATTTTGTTTAACAAAATCAATCTCTTTCTTCTTCAGTTTGTCTATCTTCTGTCTCTCTCTCTTTCTCTGTGTGTAATGATGCCAGCTTCTTGTTTTAGCATGGAAGCACAAGTATTCTTACACTTTGTATTTTTCCTAGTTGTTGTTTATCAATCCAATCTCTCAATAATGTTAAAAATATAGGTGAAAAATAATTTCAAACATAAATCAAATTGATGAAATACCATTAAAACATTGATTTCCTACAATTTTCAACAATATTGCTAAAGGCATATGGTTTTGGAAAATGTAATTGCAAATTCATTCAACATATCATATTAATCAAATTAGCGAGCAAATATGAGGCCCTCCCTATCTTGAGACACTGCACTGAAGTGCATGCTTTGTCTGTGTGAATACAGGAAGAGATAGTTCCTTTCAACATAGTTGTAATACAATTTTTGTCAGATGTCTCAGAGCAGAGAGCAGATATCTGAGTAATTAGAAGTCAGAACATGTGGCTTTCGAAGAGAAGGAGATGTTCTAAAATCTTTAATCATGGAAGCTACATGAGAGACTAAGAACCCAAATGCAGAATCAAAATTAACATGAAAACATTGTGACCCCAGAAAACAGGTAATGGTAGGAAGGACGCAGTACTCAACAGTGCCTCGTCTGTCTATTTCACGACTTGCTTAGAACCTACCCTCAATAATACAAATGAAAGACATTTCCCTAAGTATGATTTGCATACTAAAACATTCTAAAAATAAATTGTTGGCATTTGGAAGCAATTTGTAAGAGAAAATTAGAATTTTGAATTTTTGTCTTTCTTATGCTTCAAAAATGCATAGTAGAAGTTAGTTGTGCACAGTTCTAATTCAGAGCTCTATTTGTCCTCTTCTGTCATTTTTAAAATCAATTATATTGTTCTATTTTCTCCCACCATGACCTGAGAATGTTCTTTAATTTTATTTTCTTCATTAAACACTTTATTTTCCCTACTAATATTTTTTAAAGTTAGTTATGTTGTATTTGTGGTTTCTTGACAATCTGTCCTAATCACTTCCACATCTATTTTTGTATCTGTAGAATTATATTTGTTTATTGTTTTGTTCTATTGGAAGAAAGATAATTATAGCCTATTAACCTGCAAACTGGGTTTGTAGACTCTCCTTGGTTCTTCAACCTCATTCATGGGCCTCTTAGTTTAGCTTTCCTGACTATTTTTTGTAAACTGAAACGATTAGTATAGATAGTCTTCTCTCCAAGAGAGATGAGGCAGAATACAATACAAAGAGTTTCAGAAAGAAAGTAGAGAGATTCACCTATATGCTAGAATCTTCTGTGGCATTGAAGGCAGAGGACACAAAAACAGATCAAGTCTGTGTATGAATGTCACAAAGATGAATTACTGCTTTCCCCAGGATGGGAGGAAATTAATGCCTTTGTTATTACTGTTAATGGATGCAAGGTTTATAATTCTATGTACTTAAATACTCAAGTGGATGGTTTCTTCAAGGAATGGTACCATGTTGGATGTTCATTGTAAATCTCTGGTACTAACAGGTCAGACATTCAACAATGTTTACTGATTACATTGGCCTTGATGAGAGACAGCACATGCTAATAAATCCGTTCATAATTTCCAACCCAGTCACCACTGGCCCATTGTAGGAGCATGGGATGAGCAATGACAAATGCCAGTTTATTGTCTTTGAATGAATCATTCTTTCCATTGAGTTTTCTAGTGTCTCCACTGTAGTAGATACTCTCCAGTAGGCAATAATGTGATACATCACAGTCCACTTGCTTTCGGCACACATCCCTAGTCAATTCTCATTCTACTTTCCCAGGCTTTTGTTTTCAGTCTTCCCAACTTATCCTTCCCAGGTGACTGGCTATATAACCAAGGAGAGTCTACAAACCCAGTGTCTGTCCTTACCTAAAAAGAACAACTGGAAAGATAGGTTGAGTCTAGGTTGTGCAAATTCTCCTGCATTTTTATCTTTTAACCAGTAGTGTACAATGAGTAATTTCTTTTTAATGCAGGTAACTTGAAAACATTTCTTTTTTTCCTTTTTGGTTTTCAAAAAGATATTTATTGGTGTGGTTTAACTCCAAAGTCTCATACTAAAAAATTACTAATGTAAGATATAACTATATAATATGTATTATACCAAGAATATAGGCTTTAATTATTTTAAAGAAAATGACAAAAGAATATTACAGATGTTAAATATAAGCAACTCTCAAGGTGGCAAGATATCAAATATAACATCCTAAGCCATTCCCATGAACTTAAGACAGTTGCTTAAACAAATTGTGTAATTGCACTTAGATAAAATAGGCAAAACTGCAAAGGCAAAAAGACAACTAGTGGTTGCCTAGGACAAGATGGTGCAGGAGGTCAAGCAGGACGGAAGACTGTAACAGGAAGGGATTGCTAATGAATGCAGATTTATTTTTTGAGTATGATAAAAATATTCAAACATTAGATTATGATGATGACTGCACAGCTCTGTAAGGATACTATGACCTATTGAATTTTTCACTTTAAATGGATGAACTTTGTGTATGTAAATTATATCCCAGTAAGACTGTTAAAAAAAGTAAAAGTAACCAAGAATGTGTAACCATAGTATGAGACGCTCAAATATAAGATGCCTCTCTTTTTTATTAAGGGAGAGGTAATGACATATGTTTTATATTGGTATAGATATGTTTTTTGTTGTTGTTCTTTGTTTTTGTTCCTCTTATAATACAGTAGGGCATTTAGACTAAGAATGTTTGACTTAAAGGCTAAGTGCATTCTGTCTGCATGTGAAGGTAGGTTGGTTATATTAGGAGATTAAGCATCACTCTGATAGTCTTTGTAGAGAAATTGAGTAACAGAAAGTTTTACAAGTATAATTTGTCCATATTTTCATGGACAAATTTTCATAATCGATTCCATATACACATCAGTTTTCTTGTTCCTTTAACTGAAAAAAACAGAAAACAAGTCCAATCAAACTATCTTGAACATGAAAAACAAACCAGCCACAAGTCCACAATATTAAGCAAACAGAAAATGATGACTTTGCTGCTTAATTTTAAAGTTTGGAATCCAGGGAATCCAACAGCGATCTTGGGCCGAATTGCTTGCCCATCAGCTGTGTACGGTTCACACTGGCTCTCTAACACACACACACTGCCTATGCTTGATTCATGACATCCACTGTATAGTGATGTTAAATTCCTATAGCAAGTGTTCTCAGGTCTCTGTTCTATATGGAAATCTAAATAAATTTACCCTCTTTATCTCTTATTTCAAGGTATCTGATTCTATCCAAAATATATCAGATTACATTATCTAATAGTAAATCCTGTTCATGAAATATTTTACTCTTTCTTTATAATTTGTAGTTTCTCTGTTTGTTTGTTTGATTTTGTTTTGCATGTATTTTTATGTCTAGCCAATAGCAGGTTCTCTCTTTTTGGAACTTTGCCACAAGCTCCAGAAAGAAATAACCTACTATTGGCTAGTTCTGGTTCATGATTGACAGCTTCCTGCTTAATTTACTTTAGTCAGGCTTCAGCTCTTACCTCTCCACTGAGACTGCTTTTAGAAAAATCACAGAATGCCTCAGTAGTGCCAAAGTCATTCATCACCCTAAATTTCTTTTTCAAGGAAATAATCTTATGAAAGATTAGGGTAAAAAATCAACTCTCATAAATGACACTTCCTGATAATCTACAAGTTGTCAATTACTACAACCTGGCTATTGCTGCTCTGTGGGATTCATCCAGAAGAGTAAACTCTAAGAGATATTTTAAAATAATAGGCTTTTTGAGTCAATATGGGCTCTTAATCAATGCTTATTGGTGCCTGAGTTTTTATTGAAAAGTCGATATTGTCTAGTTCATGCCAAGTAGCCTAACCTGTGGGATATGTACTTACTATTTTTTTAGTGTCTGAAATAGTTTCAAAAAGTAAGGCCAAACCTCCAGTAAAAAAAAAAAAAGACATGCATGTGTAAATATGCCACATAAGGGACATATGAAAAACGCTACCTGGATGCTAAAGATGATGCATCAAATTCTGATAATTCTGGAGAAATCCAAGGACACTTCACAAAAGATGCAAAATTTTCTGGTTTCTTCAAATGAAGAAATATTCCAACTGTAAGAACTCTCATGAATAAAAACATATAGGAAAAAATGTTCACAGAATGATGAATGCAAGTTATAAAGAATGAGTTTCCTTTGTGGTGTTGTTAGGATTTGAGGTAGGAAATACATGCTGAGTTTAGTTTGTAGTGTATTTTAAACCCTTTCATTGAAAACCAGTGTTGAAGGATTTCTCTACCTTTCGTGTTTGTCACTCTTTGTCAAAAATGTAACTCCACAAGTGAACACCAGTAATGTTTACACTTGTAAAAAATTTTAAGTTTGTATAAAGTTTCACTTTGTAAAAAACCAACAGGGCTACATATTAAATTAGTAGCATGGTATTATTAAACACTTTACTGGCTTCGGCTTAAAGCATTTTAATATCTCATTTTGAAAGCTCATGTACAGATAAGTGTTTATGGATTCTCCCAGGCCTGTGTGGCAGCTGTCCTGCTCAGATCTCCCTTTAACACGTTGCGTACCGCGTAGACATCTCTAAGACATATGCCAGGGACAGATCAGAATTCACTTTAGGTGCGTGAAACATGCGCAAACTCGGGTAAGAGGAGCTGCTGGGATGAGTGTGGACAGCTCACAGCTACCAGCTGCTTCAGCTTTGGCTCTGCCTCAACTTCCATGCTAGAGCCATGCTAGAGTCACGCTTTTCCTACTCTGCCCGCAGCACAATAAAGTGCATGAGACCCTGACCGTTTCTGCCTGACGCAGGACTCCTCAAACTCTGGGGACACTCCTTCAGGACACCGAGTCTTTTTCAGGACAGTGCCACACAATCTAAGGCTATTTTTACTCAATCCTCCTGACCTCCTTCTCTCTTTTACAGGTAGCTGATAGCTCACCCCACATCTTTCTACCTCGTTATCCTTCTCTGGTACTTGCTATAGTAAGTCTCAAACCTGCCTAATTCCATCCTGGTGACTGCTTCGCAGAGAACCCAAACTGACACACCAGGGCACCACTTCCCTCCCAACCGCCCTCAACGCTAGCCTGTATTCAATCATCCCATGCAACTTAAAGCTTCTGTGTCTTATTTATTAAATGTTTTCTCTTTTCCTGTCTGGGATTTTGTTTCTTAGGTTTATGGTTTTAGTCAATCATAATATATATTTTGATTATGACTTTTGTGACACTGGAATTCAGTAAAATACCCTCTCTCGTCTTTTTAGCGTAGTATCTAAACCTGAAAATTGTAAGTATAAAATTCTATCTGCCTTAATGGTACACACTCAGAAATGCAAATATATTTAAAAGTATGTCATGTTGGGCTTGAACTTCTTTATCTGCATTAGTATACATGACCTTTTTGTGGAAATAGGGTTGTTTTCATAAATAGCTAATAACTAGCAGAATAAAGGGCATGAACTAAAAAGGTATGCATGTGATTGTATGTTTCTTTTAATTATTTTTTAGAAAGTAGTGGTGTGGAGGTGGGATAAAGATTGGCGAGTAGGCAGATAGGAAAAAGAAGGCAAAATACTGGCCTGAGTGGGCTATTATTAGAGAGGTCTGTGAGCAAAGTGTAGCCAGGAGATTCACGTCAGCAAAGTATTAATGAGAGAAATAAAAAGGCAAAGGGGAAAAAGCATTTACAAAAAGTCCATTTTTAGTTTCTCCATTTTCCAGAGATCTGGCACTAATTTTAGAAACTTGATTTGGTCAGGGCTGTCCATTCGACAAGAAGAATATTGTCTCTACCAAGACCTAATGTTCCTGGGCACATTGCCTAGAAAGACCTTGCAACACCCCTGCAGGCATTCCAGAACGGGATTTCTGAGAAAAGAGCAAATAAGGATGATGTTGCTACCTTAATATCTGTAGTTTTAAGAAGCCAGTGTAGGTAACTGTGAGCAAGTGTGTGTGTGTGTGTAGTTTCTACTCTACCAGGAACTCACATGGACGCTAGGTCAAGGTGTTTTTAGTCATTTTCCCGGAGAAGGCTAGAATATTAGAAATCAATGAGCACAGAAGGGCCTTATTACGTTTTCCACGGGTATACGACATGCTGCAATATTATTTTTCAGAAAAAAAATGTGGTTTCATATTGTTTTTGCAATAAACTCATCTATTATCATTAAAATATTCACACAGATATACATACTTTTAAGAAACATAGCTGCAGGTTTATATTATATTTTTAACTTATTTTAGATTGCTTCAAGTTGTCAATTGCCATGGGATTCTCGGAAAATCAAAGTCTAACACTCAACACCATTGATATGACCTTGTGTTCCTGATAAATGGAAGCATTAAGACTCTACCCAACAGGGTTGCATTTCCCACCTGTATTTTGTCCAGTTTCCTTAATGACCTTGCAGGTGATATAAATTGCTTTTTGGAGGGAGCCCAGAGGAGTGTTAGAAAGCTTAAAGATTTTGCTTCATGTTATAGTAGATGGCTTTTAATAGTGAAGAAAAAAAGTGGCACCTCCTGACATAAAAAATGCCTCTTTGGATTTTGACAGTAGATAACAAGCACTTTTTACAGTAACAGAGCAGAGGTATTATTTAAACCAAGACCTACTAAATAAAAAAAATACTAATTCAAATTATATGCCATTTTTTTCTTATACTTATCTTGCAACTTCTGTTTGTGCTTGTCTTCATCGTGATCACTTAGACAAGTCCAATATATTCTGTGATTTTCCACAGTGTCTCACTTCAGGATATATTTCCAAGTTAAGAAGTGTCTCAGCCTCACAGTTAAGTGTATACAATATTGTTTCTTTAAACTATATGAATGAGGTTCATGGAAAAAATTAATTATCTCTGCTTAGATTTGTAAAGGCACACAATTTTGTGGTCTTCTAAAAAGATTCTGTAATGTTGAGTAGTCTCTCACCTTGAATTGAAAATATATGATCAATTAAGTGATACACAAAATATGCTACCATCCTGAACATGAACACATTGAAGCTGACTTGGCATTCATAACTATCTTTTACATTAACAAATCATTTTATTTTATATTTATCACATACAATGCATTAAGCTCCTCAAGATCTGTTTAACGAATGAATGAATGAATAAATAAATATGCACAATGAAGTCACCCCCTCAATTATTAGCTCTTTATTTAAATGTACACACCCACACCCACACACACACACACACACACACATCGCCGTTAATATGTTTATCTTACATGACTTCGGAAATTATTCAGATTTTTCAAATGTTATTACCTTTACAGATTTACATTGTCTCCTTCACCTTCCACAGTTAGCATACACCTTCTGTCATGCTTTTTCTTTTTTAGATTTTTTCTGTATTTTTTAAAACTTCCATAATTTTTGGCAACCTCAGGAAATAACCACCATTTTCCCATTTAAATATATTCATAATTTCTCCTCCACCCCCACATTCACACAATCCCAAGAAAATAAAAGATGTGAAGATGAACTCATTTCTAGGAGTACCTTAAGTTTTTATGTAAAACACATAGAACAGCAAACAAAAAGATGCAGAAACTATGATAATGTTTCAAATATATGAAGATCATTTGGAAAACATTTCATGTGATTTAAGTGAAGTTTAACAAAAACAGTTGAGACAGCAAACTGTTTTGTCATTGTTCAGGGAAATTTACCTTCTATTAGCCTAGCATAATGTCATCTGGATAAGGTGTCCCTTGGTATTTCCTGATACACTTCTTTTCCCAGTGGATTCTACTAGGATAGAAAACAAGAAATTAGGATTCTGTAGACAAACAAATTCTCCTTTGACTCTAGACTCGCACTGCAGAATACTGGTCAGAGGCATCAATATGAAGCTACGGTTACTCAAACCTCTATTGGTCGATACACTCATTTCACTCACTAGACCTAAACAGATTGAGACTTTCACAGTAAAAATCCAGTTTTACTTTTCAATTTCTGTAGCATACGTTGTGACCAACATTATGGCTCCAGTAACCACCTTCAATGTAGCTCAAACATTTGGTTGCTGTGATATAATACAGATAAAAAAAATTATAAATTGCTTTTTGGTTGGTTCGATGCATCAGCAAGTAGGTAATATCATATAACTGTCTATTTCATGTGGTTATTATTTTTGGTTTCTGTAAACATTAATTCAGAGATTGTTAGAAAGTTTTGCTAACAGATTTTAAAAAACTAACAAACGTACTGATTGTGTTGTAAGTTTTTTCCATCACCTTTATTAGAACATAAATACAGGTTGACAATTCTTTTCTTTCTACATAAACCTGTGAAGAAAAAAAAACAACAGATGATAGGTTTAAAATTACAATAAAAATGGGCTAATTTGTTTGAGCATGATCTTGGTAAGAAATTCATATCCAATCATTTGGAATTCATGTATAATCTTTGTTATGAAACGAGGTACTAAGTCAGAGTGTCTTAGATCCCTGAAGACAGCAGGGTCCTCCTCTACAACTGTGACCTTTTTCAAATTTATATTTCCATCATGTGTGATGATTATGACAAATATTTTTATATTTCTGGATCTTGGCATTCAGGGTTTGCACCTGAACATTTAGAGAGACACTGTTGTACACCACAGACAATTTGAATTTTCAGTCAGATACAAATTTATAGAAAATTGGGCTTCAAAGAGTGTTGGGCATCATTCATCCTATTTTATAAATACTAAGATTCAGAGAACTGGGAGCTCAGAAGTAAGGTATAAATCCCTCCCTAAAGAGATGGTATAAATTAATACGCCACTCAGATTCGGTGTCCGGGCCTTAGTATTAAATATCCTCCCTTTTCTCTCCTTCACATCCAGATTCACTATTCTTTTCTAGGGCAAACTTGTTTTCAGCTCAGTAGATGTTGCAAATTGAAAGATAGGAGATAGGCTTAGGAGGGCAGCTGCTCTCTTAATCATGAAAAACAGAGAAGAGATTCACTAATAAAGAGAAAATTTAAAGGAGGCAATACTACACTTCAAAATAAAGATGATATAAAACAAAAGGGGGCAATTTCTGCAATTTGTATTTTATCTTATTTTTCATTTTGGTATAAGAAAGCAAATGTTTTTAGTATTTTTAAAATTTCTTTGAAAACAATTTTCCTCTAAAGATTTTCACCTATGTAAGGCAGGTGAAGCCAATTTTAACTCAAATACACATTTATGGCTATACTATTAATAAATCCTGAAGGATATTCAATCACAGACAATTTACTGAGTTTCTAATATTTTCAGGCAATATGTTAGGTGTGTGAATATCAGGTGAATAAAACCAGACCTTGAACTAGACATCAATTAGAGGAAACATATAATAACTTAATACTTATAAGTGCAAAGATATAACATCAAACTATAACTGTTACTATAACTGTTACTATAACAGGCACAATACCATGAACATATTCAAAAAGAGTGTATAACATACTGAAGTTATGCAGTTTTAGATGGGAGGATGAGTAATACCTAACAGTGAAATACAAATGAAGAATGTAAATTAATGTAAATCAATGAAAATTGAATTAGTAAAAAACGTTATAAGAGTAGCACATACAGAAACCCTGTAGCAAGATGGCGTAAGGCACAATAGAATATGCACAAAACTGTGTGGTCATAGTAGAAAGAGAAAAGGTTGTTGAAGAGACTTCTAGCTTCTCACTGAAACATGCTTTTTCTTCTCTCTGAAAACACAATATGATAATATTTTTCACTGTGTCTTAAAATTGTGTGTGGCCATATGACCAAGGTTTAATCAAAGAAAAGTTAATGCAAATTATGTGTACCAATCCCTGGTCTGGTCTAGAAAATCTTCTCATTCTTCTCCCAGCTGGCTACTCTCCCACCAACTGGTCGAAGAAGACTTGATGACCATGGGAGTCATATATTGATATGGACACACTTCCAATCAGTTTTGTTTCCTAAATGACTGCATAGTAATATTTCTCAAACATTAGTGTGCATGAGAATCACTCAAATAGCTTATTCAATCACAGGTCACTGTGGATTCTTGAACTTTAAGCCCAAGTGGAATCTGAGAATGAGTATTTATAACAAGTTCCTAGGTAACAAATGTGCTTCTGGTCTAAGAACCAAAGTTTGAGACCATTTGCATACGAGAAAGCATCCCCCACTTTTACAAGAAACAGAGGATTATTATGTGTGAAAGAGATCATCTCTATTGGATTTTTTCTATTGTGTATTTGTGGCTTCTTTATTAAAAGGGACAAAGTTGCCTGAATCAATGTTGGAGATTAATGTAACATAAGGTGGTTATTTATTCCTCTTTGGAAAAATGCCTATTTCTAATTACTACCATAGTTATGACACCTTATTGAGTTGCTTGTACAGTGCTGCCAATGTAAGCACATGGTTGAAAGTTCCTAGACTTAATTGTCAGATTTTGAATATGATGACAGGTCTTACGGCCATTATAGAAAAAGAGTTCCAAAACTGCTTTGAGGGGTAAATTAGGTGCTGGTGTCAATGCACAGCTTCCCAAGGGGAGTACTTGGAAGGTGAGCATAGTCATATTCAGCAATGAGGTATGAAGTACTTTTCCTAGGATGGGTTGGTGAAATTAATTGTCTGATCTCATATATATATATATATAATATATATATGACTATACATACATATATATGTATATGTATGTGTGTATATGTATATATATTTATGTAAAATGAATGACTGTCTCCAAATTGGAGTTGGGATGAAACTAGATCTCTTTAATTTTATTTCTTCTTTCTTGTATTTTAAGTTCATAAAATAAACAATTACTGATTACACATTTTTAACTATGTACATGATTTTAAATTAGTTAACGTATTAAATATTTAGTTGAAAATGACCTTCTTCATAACCATATAAGTTTATCTTTTGTTTGTTATATTTATATGAATATATTACTTTTAAAAATATGCATAGATATATATTGCTTTTTAAAATATCCTGAAACAAGTTTATTGAGTACATATATCTTCATTTTTACTCTAACTGGCACACTTATTTCATAAAGTTGTCAAAACTGAATTATTATTGCTAGAGAGACTGGTTGGAGAGAGGAGAGAGGTAGAGAGAGAGAGAAAATAGATGGAATGTGAAGCCATTTCCAAAGACTAGATTCTAGCATTGTCTCTAGGCAAACATCCCTGGAAACTCACATAACCTCACTGCCCTTGGATTTCTACCCCTATAGAATGGAATAGTTACCCCCATGAGTCTAACCTATTTACATTTAATTGATGAAATAATGTATGTGAAATTTTTGTAAATTTTAGATTGTATCATAGCATTATTTTTTCAATTAGATTTGTAAAATTGTTCTGCATCTTTATCACATATTAAATGCAGATGTGGCTTTCAACATAACTGTTGCGTCCAGCACGACACAGCCGTGGGCGAACAAGTAGGGCGACACAAAGTTAAGAAACACAGTGGCCAAGAATATATTACAAGCAGGGCCAGGGGGCCTCAGCCTCATGGGCCAGGCGACTCAAATGAGGCCAACACAAAGCTTTTGTTAGTGGGCAAACAAGTGAAACTGGTTTTTCCAGGGTCTGCGAGTTACTGACCTGAAACTGCTTTTCCCGAAATTCCCCATGGTGCTCCAGCACCTACTGTGCCTTCACATACCAGCTCTGAACCCCCCGGGATGGAGTCATTGTTATTACAAAGACATCCATGAAGGGGAAATGGCAGATATCGTCCCATGGATCTCATTTTGAGCTGTACGGGGGGCACAATGCAGCCAGGGGCCAGGAGATTAACCTCAGAGAGAGTGACAGGCTGTGCCTCACCTCTGTAGAGCCCAGGCCCTTATGTGACTGTGCCTCTTAGGTTGTTCCTCCCTTGAGGAATCTTACCCGTCATTGACTAAGCAGACATCCTCCAGGGCCACTGGGGGTGAAGTGAGGTGTATGAGTGAGGGAGGAACAGTACCCCTGAGAGAGGGTCAGTTCTGTCTCCTAGATATTCTACGCCCCTGTGGCCTCCATGCTCAGCTCCTGTCTTAGGGTGTCATGGGGAATGCATGAGGGGACAGGCAGGTTGGCAGTTGTAAGGCAAGATAACTATAAATATTAAAATATATAAATTATTTGTTATTATAATTTAAGAAAATGAGTATAATGTTCTAATCTTTGATGTGAGACATGTTTAGTTTTGAGTTTTTTATTTTTCTATTTTTAAACTTTTGTCTCCACTCACTGAAGTCTTACACAGTCTCATATATTTCCCCTTTAGACCAAGCATCTAATTGCCATTTTTATTCTCTGCTTTGTAATAGCTGTCATTGGATAATGGAAGAATCAATCACACTTTTTTTCCTTCATGTCCCTGCAGCAACAGAACTTTATTATTTTTACACTATGACACTGAGAAGTTTGAATCAATATTGACAAAACATCAGGTCTTTTGGAAAAACGTTGCTACGATAGCACTGAAAGCTTAACCATTTCATGTCTTTTATAGCCATGGAAACTCAAAATGTATTTTCCTCACCAACACATACATCTTATTCCTATGGAAAATCATTCTGTTGCATTTGAAACATGGTCACCATAATTGACTTCTAAGGCACAATAGTTAGATTCATCTCCATATCTGAGAATAGAGTCAAGCTCTAAACAAAGAAAGTGTCTAATCAGGTTTCAAAGATTAATGTTTCTTTAGAAGGGGAAACGGGTTTTGGGAGCCATCTAATTTTGTTACACTACTGATAGAAAAGTTGAGTGTCTAGCTGAACTAGTAGAAAAACTTGTTTGTAGATAAATGGATACTTTAACTCTGGAAATAATTCACATGTACACCTTGTTCAACATTGATGTTGATTACTAGAATATTCTCCAAATCACATGTGCACAAATCTTTTCCTGTGTTAATATTTTTAATATTTTTGATGCTTTAATTTTTAAATAGAAATATAAATAACGTAATAATCTCTTGCATATTTCACACAGTTAATCCTACAATCTTATGACTATTCTTCTAATAAATTTTCTCCAAATTCATGATTCCTCAAGTTACCTTATTATTTGGTTTTGGTTTGTTTCTTTGATATTTATTTGACCTTTATCACTGAGAAATTTTATCTGAATCAATGGCTTTTAATATCTGAGGCAGTTGGTTAATGTGTAAGAAAAAAATCTGTACTTTGAAAATTGAATAGTGTTTAGTGATTTTCAAAGCTTTAAATATTTATTTGATGTCATTGCTATGAGAATCAAAAATGATTTTTAAAAAGATGATGGTAAACAATGAGGAAATATTTCTATCTATACTTTTAAAATATTCAGTAAGTATACACATATTTGAACTATGTTCTTGGTAAGACCAATATCAATGTGTTTTGAAATCAGGGTTAAATTGTTTCTTGATTTTACATATAAATTGTAATGATAACCTTATTAATTATTGAGATAAACTTGAAAAATTAGTAATAATAGTTCTTAAAAGAAAAATAAGTGTAGACGTGTGTGTGTGTGTGTGTGTATGCATGCATTTCCTATCTATCAATATCATTCTATTCATGTATTATATTTATATATACATAAAGATATATGCAAGTGTATATAGAGAGAAATCTATAAATATTATATCTATACCTATTTATCTATATGAAACAAAATTGCACATCCTTTCAAAACAAACTTACTGTAATATGTTTGTGTTTTTATTATTATTAGTTTAAATTTTCTATTTAAATACCAAACATGTGAGTTTGATAGTCTCACATGGCACTGATAAATCCCTAACCTTTAGTTTATTTTGGACTAAGTATAAAGTATTTACATACAAGGACGTTTGTACAAATAAGATAGACCAGAATTTAAATTACTTGCTCCAAAGAAAAAAGTTGAGCATGATACAAAATGCTAAATTTATGTAACCTCCATGCTCCATCTAACAGAATTGAGCTTTCCAGAGGGGACAAATATAAATTGATGTTTTAAAAATTACTACAAGGTATAAACTATGCTTTCAATGTACAACAAGTCTAATCTATTTGTAGAAAATGTCCATGAAAAATTGGCATTTTTAAGCAAATTGACATTGCTTCATCATTGTTATGCATCTTGTTTCAGACAGAGTAGATGATTGGAAATCATGATTGATTTATGAGCACTGTAGAAATGAGGTGGAAAGTATTAGACTTTGTTGCCAAGGAGTCTAGTTAGGGCAACAAATAATTACACTGGGAATTAGATTGTGTGAAATTGGAAAAGTGTAAAAGAGTCCATGACATCAGTAATTATGTTGAAAATAAATATCTGAAAAACTTTGCTTTCATATATAATCTTTCCTCTGGATATTATGTTTTTTTTATGTTCATTTCCAAAGCTGGGTAATATTTGTATTGGCATCTCTTTTAAAGTGAAATAGAGAGAAACTTAGGTGAACTTTCTTCAGATTTTCAGCATGAAGAGAGTAACAGTAAAATGGGAAGTGATTTCTTGTTAATATAAACACAATTCCGTAAACATAATTTCTGTCACTTATCTATCTTTCTGTGTAGTAATGTGTGAGAGGAGAGTTGGCAAATTTATTCATTTCATTATGTTAGAAACTTAAAAACTCCTTGCTGAATAGGGTATTTTATTTCATTGGCTAAACACATACACAAAAACAAATACATACACATATATAAGTGTTTCTATTAAATCTACAGTTTAGATAGTTATAACAATAAGCTATTTAAAACTTACTCCCATTAGCAACTATAGAGTTAAATTATTTACTCATTAGAGAGTTTATTTATTCATAAGAGAGTGTTTAAAAATATTAAAATTTGTTTTTAAATCTTATTCTATATCATTCAAATTAGAATATCTTATTTCAATTTATTATAATTTTGAGGAAATACAATTAAAGTTTAAATTTTTAAATTATAAATTTTATAAATTAAATTTGAATACATTAACAATTTAAAAATATTTAAAAGTTTGGTTATATTCTATTTTCCAATTCAAAATCATTTTCAGCTGTGTCTAAATTTTTATCGAATGTCTCTCAAAACATTTATTTAGTGATAGAAACTAAAGAAGTTGAATCACCCTCAAATTGTGTTGCCTATGACCAATGGATTAATCTTTCTAAAGTAATGTTTTCGAAATGTCATTTACCATTTCAATTATCTGCAATCACTCTCAGTTTCATATGAGACAAAATCCAAAAAAAAATTGTCTTAAAACACATTTACCCTTGTGGCTGTGCTTTGAACATTTACACCTTGATTTTTTTTTCAGATAGAAAAGAATAACCTGGAAGGTATTAATAAATTATTTCACCAGTATATTGGAAAGTTCAATATTGAGGAAATGTGAACAGAAGCACCATAGAAAGGGAATTAAGTGGTCATCTATTCCAAAAGTATGGGTATAAGAACAATATGTCTTGATATATTTGGGGATGTATTTTCATATCTAGTAAATTTTTAGATTCCCAACTATTAAATTAATGGCATCCATCTCTTCAAGATGAAAACTACCAAAAATGAAAGGGTCTTGTAACTTGAGTTTGAAGCTGGTTTTATTTTTCGAACTATAGTGAGACAAGAGAGAAAAGTTAGATCCAAGTTCATCAAGCAACTTTTCCACATCAGAAGCATAAATTGGAAAACTTCACATAGGAAAAGGAGAATTGAGGTGTCATGTAAAAAGAATTCCTTCTGTACAGAGAAGCAGTGGGAAAACCTATTCATTACTGCCCAGTAGATAGAGGAAAGAGAAGAGAGAAAGTGATAAAACATTTGCTTAAAGAGGTGAGTTTTTTCTCCCCCCACCTCTGGTTTTAACTTCTTCTTAATAGCACTATGGAAGAAACATATATATGTTTATTTATTTAACAAAGCCAAGATCATTGGAATTGATAGTTTGCTTTCCGGAGAATACTTTGGAAATCTGTAAGCTTCTTAATAAGGTTCACGTTCTTACATTCAGCTTGGGGCAATATCTAGTATGTAGTAGCAGAGAAACATTGCCCAAGGAAGGTGTCTAGTTAAAGGAGTCTGTAGAAAAACTGATGGCTCCTGAGAGACTGTGAGTGATGTGCACATAACTCAGAAGTTCTTGCTTGCTCAAGTTTGGGGAAAGGTCATATATTAGCCAAGAAGAGTCATGAACAGCACATTCAGAGACAATAGAATTCACAACATTCATGATCAAAGTCATAGAGATTTCAATTGTTATGACTGAAGGGCTAGATAAGACTAGTTTCACCTCATAGATACCAGTTAAGTGAAAAAAACTAGGCAATCCATGAGTCAATGGTGGATTTGTGGCCCCTCTAACCCACTGCCATCAGATCTCTTAAGCCCCCCAATATACCCAGATACTGTCTTGGAGGGTAATTAGAAGGAGAAAGGGGACATGGTGATATTAAAGCATGAGCAATAATTAGAAAGAGACAATTTGCTTGGAAAAGACTAAAATGTAATTAATTGGAAAATTCATTTCTCTTCATCCTGGTAGGGTGGTCATCCAGGAGAAAAATTAAGTACATTCCAGAAATTAAAGAAACTAATTTTTCCTTGCACATTTACGATGTGTTAACTTTGTTATTTGTTATATAGTTTATTAGTTTCCCATTGCTAATGGAACTAATCACTGCAAACAACACAAATTTATATTTAACAGTTGGGTATGTCGGAAATCACACTGGGCTAAAGCCAAGGTGACAGTAGGAATGCATTCCTTCTGGAAATTTTAGGGGAGAATCTTTCCTTAGCTTTCCCAACCTCAGAATCTGCCTGCATTCGTTTGCTCATGACTGTTTTGCCCACCTTCAATGCCAGCAGCGTAGTATCTTCAAATCTATTTCTCTCTGGCTCTGACAGAGCCTTCTTACAAAGGCTTTCTGATCACAGTGGCCACACAGTGATAACACAGAATAATCTTTCCATCTCAGGATCCTTAATTTAATTATTGCTGCAAAACCTTTTTGTTGCCACATAAATTAACCCATTTACATATCTTGGGGATTAACATGAGATTATCTTTGCAGAGATGGGGTTGTGAGCATTATTCTGCCTATCACATGTGTGTCATACAGACAAAAGAAATCTAAACATTCATTCTAGTCAACAGGAGATCATATGTCAATAAAAAAACAAAAAACAAAAAACACTGAGATTTGGGAAGAAACTTTAAAAATAAACGTATAAAATATGTGTAAGTTATATTTATTTAAATCAAGACCACCTGAAAAATATTACATTGTTAAGTTCTATACTTATATACCTGATTGCGGTTATTGTCTTTGGAGCCATTATCCCTCCTCCCCCAAAAATGTAAATTTAGGGCTCACCTTACTCTTTAATATGTATGTCAGATAAATCATACTCATATAGCAACCTGGTCAGAGAGTATTAGTTTTCTCTTAATAGCCACATTTCTCATCTTTATTGGTGACAAAACAGATTTTGATTCAGTAACACTTACAATTTGAGTAAAACTTTCATTTCTCATCACTTTTAGGTAGGCATGGCTTCATTAAGTACTGAAGGTAATGGATGCAAAGTAGCCCACACAACATCTATGGAGTTTCCTATAGAAAAAAAAGATGCATGCTCTTCTTTCTCTTTACTGCTAGAATTGCGCGTCATGATGGCAGGATTTCATAGGTGCCATCTTGGATCAAGAAGCACTATCTAATATAGAGCAATAAGGCAAAAGACTCTGAACCAGTTTGCCTCTAAAATGTCTTCTTCTTTATTACCTTATTATGAGAAAGAAATCAATTTTTATCTTTTCAACAACTGTGAGCTTGAATATATATGTTGCACACAATTGGATATAAACCTAAATCTAACTGATACTGGCCTCCTAGCAGACTAAGCATCCAATACCTACCAGTGAAAAATGTAATCCATTAAAGTAGTGTTTCTGCATCCAGTGAAGAACGACACTTGAAGACTCTCCTTTCATGGGTGGTTGTTAAGATTATGGAGAAGTAGTCTTAGTTGAGAAAACAAGGATGAAGAACTGGATTTCTCCATGTAACAGGATAATATTCTGATAAATTAATTTGTGATGCAATAACTATATTTTCCTCAGACTCCTGAAACCTATTAGCTAGCCTATAGGAACTATAATATTAACATTACTGTTTTTCTTTTCTGATTTTATGTACCTAACTTCATTGATTTTTTTTTCTGATGTCCTTGAAACTAATGGGAGCAAGGTAAATGATTTTAAGTGTCAGCAAACAGAGAATAAAGAATTGGGTATTGAAAAAAAGAAAAGAAAGACAACAATAGCAAAAATGACTAAGTTCTGTGTTTGCTGAGTTCTGAATGCAGCTTTCATAGTAGTGTCTCTTCTAAACAGAAGATCTCAAAATAATGAGAGCACAATGCACCTGAGCCATTGGGAATCCCAGCCCTAACAGAAAGGTCCGTCTCTTAATTTAACATGGATGTATTGGAGCCACTGTAGCCACAGAAGTTTTGTGGTCTGGTATGAAAAGATGTCTCCTTGGTAACTGGAGTTGTCTGGTGAATGCTGATTAGAGCTCAATAGCCTACACTGTTGAATCCATAGATTAATATGCATTTGTTATTTTGATAATAGCAGCTTATTCACATATTTCTACAGTGAATTTCTAAATGTCAAATGTCTTGACCTCTGAAATTAAAGAAGGAAATGAAATACTCAACTTGAGTTCTGACTTAGAATCTTTACCATTTATTCAGGCATACCGATGGGCAATTTGTTACAAGAATTATTCAGATTGTTCATATGTAAGGCTTACATTACCTATGCACAATTTTCTCTTTATATGATCTATAGAACTTTCTATTGGACCAGTGTCATTGTGAACCTAAATGTGCATGGCTGTAATCATACAGTAGTATTCATTGCTCACCATTGCTCATGCGGTTAATCCTCCAGAATGCCCTTTCTATTCATTTTCATATAATCTAAATTGTGTTTAGAATTTAAGGAATTAGGAAAATATTTTATAAATTACACCGGTTTCTAATATTCTGAAGTCTCTGGGATTATATTAAAATAATCTTGCAGAAATGGTCAAGAAGCTTTTAATTTTTATTTCACACACACACACAGCTGTACAGTCTGAACAGAAGCAGCAACTTCTAAAAGTCTGTGGCATTTTTAAATGAAAAACCATGGCATAACCTCCTAGCCACATCACAAATTATTAAATTTCACTGCAGTTAGATAGGCACATATATTTTTAAAAATTACATTTAGCAAATTGATAGGCAAATATGTATGTATGTATGTATGTATGTATATATGTATCTATTTACCTTAATCGATCTATTTATCTATGTATCTATCATCTCTTCTATCCTTGTCTAAATTTGTATTTATTTTTATATCTTACATGTTTATATTTATTTTTCTGGTTTTGTTTATTAATCCTCCATTACAACATATATTAATTTATCAAATATTCTTATTTCCCTTTCATGGTTTCTAGCAATTTTCAGATTTACTAAGTTCTTTTTTACCCTATTGGCTCCATCTGCTCAGGATGCCATAAAAGGTACCATAGACTGGTAGCTTGACAGAAAGGTACTTTCTCACAGTTCTAGTGGCTGGGAGTCTGCGAACAGGGTACCAGCATGGCCAGGTTCTGTTGAGAGCTCTCTTCTGAGATTGCAGACAGTTCCTTCTGGCTGTGTCCTCACACAGCTGAGTGTGCCCTCTATTCTTATTAGAACACTAATCCCGTCGTGAAGTCTCCACCCTCAAGACTTTTTATAAACCTAATTACCTCCCAAAGTCCCCACCTCCAAATTCCATCACACTGGTTGTTAAGTCTTCAACATCGAATCTTGGGGAAACACAATTCAGTATTTTGGGGAAACATAATTCTATAAACAGCACCTGTTTATAGAATTAGTATAATATATTAATCTCTAAGTTTAAAAAAATACTTATATATTTAATTCTTCTAGAATATTTTTGGTACAATTGGAAAGTTATTTTTTCCAATAAGACATACAGAAAAACTTATTTTTAAACAAGTCCCATAGTACCAGTCCGAAGTTTCTGTCTTTTCAAAACAATTGTAATTTTATAAGAAATATCAAGTATACTTTGGGACAAAATAAAAGGTAAATTTTCAAAATTTTAGGAGACATTTTTGTGATTTCTCAAAATTTTTACTGAACTCATTTTTACTCTTCTATTTTTTAAAATACAAGCATCATCCAATTGAAAATGTGCATTTTTTAAAAATTGCAATTCCAATCCCTATATCATCACTGACATGTCCCTCTAGCTTGTGGATATTATTCTTAAAGCCATCAGCTCGGGTCAGAGTGACTGTTCTAGTTCTCATAGTCTGTTAAATTCCAGTCAGTTCTGTTAAAAGTGTACTCTCAGCTCAGGTCTAGACAGTTACAAAATAGGATTTTGAACAGAAGAATGTGTCAGTACAAACACCTGGGTAATCTCATGAAGAATAACCAGAATACATTCTTAGCCCTATGTGGCCCCATCTTAACATTCAAAAGAAAAAGCCACCAACCAAAAGTACCTTAAAGGAATTCTGAAGGTTCTATTAGGTCCTTGCAGTCGTACAACCTCCAGACCTTCACTGTATGCATTGTGATCATGTGTTAAATAATGCACTACTTGACCTAGACCGTGAGCTCTTTGAAAACTCCTTAATTTTGTTTTGTTGATGTTTCTGCCATGTCTAACACACACTAGCCATTTAGTCAGCATAGCTTTCAAAAAAAAATAAATGTAAAAAATAAGCCTATAAAACAGGCACAGGAAATGGTAGGATAGAGAAACAAGGCAGAGAGAAAGGCAATAAGTTGAGATGTTACCCTGCTTTTGAAATAATCAGATAAAGCTTTTCATAAGATTTTTCTGTGTGTGATATAAAATAGAATGTTTGAGTTTCTTTTTTTCTAATTTGAGATAAATTACTGTTGAGAATGATTTTTTTAGTGGTGATACGTATTTTAGGCAGAATCAATTATATACTCATGAAGTTCAGATCAAAATGGTTTAGAACATAGGAGACTGAATGGAATTCATTCTACATAAATTGTAGAGGTCATGGTTGGGCAAGAGGCTGGCAATGGAATGAGGATTAATGTAAATTCTTATCCAATGATGTAACAGACAATTAAAAATATAGGAGGAAATGTCATTTCTAACATTAGAAAAAGAATTCCTTTTTAAGAAGAAAAAACTACCATGAAAATGCACGATAAAGTCTTAGCACAGGACTTAGATGGAATCTTTCAGTTCTATAGAAAAGTAAAAGAAATTGACAGGAGCCACTTTGCGGGTCAGCTTGTAGATTTGTGCTGATGCTGTAGGGGCTAGCCACAGTGGGTATTTACATCCATTAAAAAAATAAATAAAATCCAAAATTCATTCCAGCTACATTTTGAGAGCTCAGTAGCCATACATGGCTAATGACTATCACACCGAACAATGCAGATATTTAAATTCGTAATCATTGAGGAAATATCTGACAGTATTCATCTAGCAACTTAAGGGTTATAACAGGCCCATGAGGTGTGATCATGGTGAGTTTTGTGGATTTCTACATTAATTTATGATTGATTATGAGAATGGCAACTGTGATTTTTAGACAAAAATTGCTAATATTAATTTTAAGTTGCTACTATTGTTATTGTCAGAGCTTTAGTCTCAATATGCCAAATAGGAAGTACTAGGATGATGCTACATTAAAAAGTTCATGAATTGGGCAAGTTTATGGGGAATAATGTAAAGGTAAAAAGTGTAGTACACACACACATAAATATACAGGGTCCAGCAGAAGTAAAGCCCTTTTTTAATGAGCTGGTAATCTATACCAAATCTTTTATTACAGAATCATTAGCATGTATGGTTGATTTTGTAATAAAATGTTAAGTAGTTCATTTACATATCTTAGTTTTACTCACAAATACACTTAATTAGTGGCAATTACATAAGACTCCAGAAACAAATTGCTGCATCTATGTAGGACGACAATTTGATCTCAAGTCAAGAAATTGCTTTATAAGTGATAGATTGCCAATGTTAATTTAAAAGGCATGTTAGATAATTAATTTCCTTGATAATAGAATTTGCATAGCTATATTATGATCATGGCAATATTCAGTAAGGCGAAATCATCTGCTTCAAATGTTATGTATTTGAATTTATTTTCTTTTAAAGATTGCTTTTGCTTATATTTTTGTTCATTTTTCTATGCTTATATCAGCTTCTTTGTTGAACATCACTTTTATTTATATGAGTTTTATTAATAATAAAGCAGCTTAAACAAAGCAAACAACAACAAAACCTAAATCATACTGTTCTCTTCTCTTTATTGTGTATAATCTTTTCTTAAACATAAGAAATTTAATTTTGTTTCAAAATTTGTAGAGAAGTGACTTCAATCTCTCTCTAAAATAAAATCATCATCTGAGGACATTAGGTGAAATAAAAGTAAGTGAGATGAATTGAGGCAAACCTAGAAGGAGATATAAAAACAGAAGCTGTAGAAAAGGTTTGAAGACACATTTCCTAAATGTTTATGGGGATCATGTTTCATCGTCATATAAAAAGCATATATACTTATGAGTTTATCACATAAAATTTTGCATAATATAGATATAAATAAAGATGTAAATATGTACACTCATATACACACACACAAACTACACAATGAAAAGGTTTGCCTGAGTAATGTAAATTGATGCATAATTAATGTTTAATTTTATTGAATATCATTAAATCACTTATGTTTTCCATTTTTCATGCATCTTGCATTCATTTGCACTTAGAAAATAGACTTTCAAAAGCAGATCAAAATTAGGTTTGGAAATTTATATCAAGGACGCAAAAATTTGTTTATCTGTACTCCTGTAGTATACAGTCATAAATGCCTATATTTTTCATATTTCATGACTGGATACTTTCCAGACAGCCCTTGTATACAGCTTTTATGAAAGCTCTGGTGAGGACTTACTACAAGGTATTACACTGTTAACTTACAGTGTTGTGTGTGTGCGCGCACGTGTGTGTGTTATGTGTCTATATGTATTGCTACTAAATTTGCCTCTACTCATACATGTTCCTGTCATGGCTTCAGCCTGTACAGACTATTTCATGAGGACCAACTATAATGTATTATTTCGGTAGCTTGAATGTAGTTCACCAAGGATTATTATTTATCTACAGGCTTTCTGTTCAGTTAAACTTGCTAAATAAAATCCCCCAAATTTAATGGTTCTTAACAATAACCACTCATTTAGTTCATGACTTTTCTCAAGTCTCTACTTTGTTACTTTTTCATTGGCCCAGTCACATGGCTATGCCGCAAGCCAAGGGAAAATAAACTTCACCTCTGGATAGCACAAGCTGGAAGTCACAATGAGCAAGAAGGGAAACCCCGTGGCCAAGTCTGCAATCTACCACCCTGTTTACTTGTTCATTATAGTAATATTTCATCTGAATAATGTAGCAATTGAGTTTTCAGTTTCAAAACAGCAAGAACCACATTTGACTTTTACTGTTTCAAGTTGTATTTTAAAACTAAATTTATCCCTGCAAATGTTAGTTTTTGCATATAGTTATGGCTGTTTTCTCCTTCCTTCTTAGAGATTGTTAGTCATGAAATTGGGAAAAATTGCCACATTCATTTGCAAATTATGTAGCAAATAATGTGTATAATTAGCATTTTATATATATAAAATTTCCTGTCTTTCTCTCAAACTCTCCTCCCTCTCTCTCATATAAGTGTGTTTGTATGTATATACAAAAACTTAGATAAAGTCAATATTAGCCCAATAACAGTGTCACTTGCACTTACTTGTTGTTGTCACTTGTTGAAATAGTTTAGTTAGAACAAGGCAGCACCTGATCACAGGAAAACCCAAGGGACTGCTGCAAAAGAGAACGTCACTCATCCTTTCTTTCACGATGATGAGAAAAACAAAACAGAGAAAAAATGCTGTGATCTTTTTGTTATGTGACGTTAAGTCTTAGGGAAACATTTCATTGAATAATGCACATGATGCTTCCTAATGAAAAATGACACAGGCTGAGTTAGTTAACAAATCTCTCCCGATGCGTTGTCCCACATGAGACCTGGATTTGTTGTTACAAGGAGCAGGTGTCTAGAATTACAGCATTATTCAAAGTATCAATGGATGGTTAAGGAGAGAGCACTGAGTGACATTTAAAAAAATAGAAATTCCATAGTAGTCAACAGATGATGCTTGGGACTAACTCCTCTATTCTCCCAAGTGCCACTCTGACCAGAATAGTTTAGTAATGGTTGACACAGGCCATCAAGCAAGGGCACCATTGAAAGTGACATGAGATTCTTTTAATAAGTTCCATATATGACAGTGCCTTTCCTCCATAAAGGCTTCCACTGATTCTTCTACTCATTGTGTCTGGGATCACATTATTTTATGCCTATAAATTCCATGGAGAAGAGGAATATAAAAAGTAACATTGCCATGGACTTTCTATTTGTCTATGGATTCACACATTCTAAACCTATACTTCTTATTTAAGATCAATATTTCTGTTTTCAAAAAATATATTAGAAAAAATTATAATACAAACTTCCAGAGAATAATGCATTTAATATCTATCTCTTTTTCTAAATAAAATTTTAACTCAGTTTCTCACATACAATTTTAACCAGAATTCTGTTGGTACTATTCTTGTTGTTAAGGGGTTTTCTTATTTTCTTGTCTTTTGTCCTCTTCTGTTCTTTATCAATGGATATACACAACCTACTATTTCAATTTCTGACAGATATAAAATAAATCTCCCCTAAATATACTTTATAACTAATACCAGTGTCTGCAGAAGACATGATAAAATGAATATGACATAGACTTTAATTCTGAATGATTAGATTTGGGAATAAACTCTTCACCAATGATGTTATTATGAGGGGTAATATGCCTGGTAATAGCATGTTTTAGGAGATAGATTAAATACCTTTAATTTCTGTTTGAAACATTAATTTAGAAATGCCAATTACTTGTCTGCTCCTCAATTTCTTTAGATGCAAAATGAACAAATGATAATATACAAATAGAATTGCTTTGAGAACTAAACAAGATAATAAGTAAAAGGAATTAAAGACAACATCTTGGTGCATGGTAACTATTCAACAAATTATATATATGTGTGTGTGTATATATATATATACATAAATATATACATATATATCATGTGCACATGTGTATATGCATACATACACATAAATATGTTCAACAGCATATATAAAATTTTAATTGAGCTAGAAAATTTGGCAATGTGAAATATCAAAATACATTTTATATTTGTATACATTATAGAAAATTCATATATATTTTTGTATAAAGAATCCTTTTAAGGTTTCATATATGTTAATGTAAACTCAGCATTTTCCCTCCAAACTGCTTCAATACATGTTTTCCATTTACAGTATTATAACTAAAAACCCAATAAACCTAAATCAGTTCTTGCTTTCAATAAATTGTGGAACACATACTCAAATAGAGTTAAGATGTGTAAAATATATATCTATTTCAGAAAAAAAGGAACTATTCTAGTTATTTCCAGGTGAATTAATTTATGATAGGAACTTAATTACTTATAACAAACAGAAGGGGTGGTTATGATTAAAGAGGCCTCTGCTGGTTCTCAGGAAACCTGGAAGAAAACTGCCCTGATGACCCCTGAGACCAGCTTCATGTCCAATCATGTCCAACCCGTGGCCTGCAGGCCGCATGAGGTGCAATACAGCTTTGAATGCAGCCCAACACAAATTCATAAACTTAAAATATGAGATTTTTCTGCGACCTTCTTTTAAGCTCATCAGCTATCATTAGTGTTAGGGCATTTTATGTGTGGCCCAAGACAATTAGGCTTCCTCCACTGTGTCCCAGGGAAGCCAAAAGTTTGGACACCCCTGATGTAGACAAAGTGGATGATTCTCAGGATGACAGGCAGAAGCTAAAGGAAATGCTTATGATGTGGTACCAGGGTGTTGACCCTCGCTCAAGGCTTAGGCAAGTCAACCTTACACCGGTAGCTCATTAGCTTAAGAACAAGTTTCTCTCTGTTTTCATCACTATATTGAGGAACTTGGATAAGATTATTTTCTGAATACCTGCCCTATAACTGTAAGAACCTATGACTTTGCAAAATTTCAAATCTTATTGATACAACAGATCAAAATTTACAAAAATAGTATAACTTACAAGAATGCCTCAGAATACCTTTCATATTGTTAGTATCATTTTCCAATAAAGTCTTCTATTTAAACTCAAATGAAAAGTCACTATTTTTGCCTAATAAATGTCAGCAACTGCTCCTAGATCAATGATGAAACTATGTTCTGATATGTAATATCTACTCACATTTTGTAAGACAGGTCACTTTCAAAAACAAAAAAAGAAAAAGTTGCATCCCTGGTGCCAGCCACCATGACAAACAACACAAAATGCATGTAATTATGATTAAAAAAATTTATAATTGCTTTAAAAAAACACATCTAAGTTTCACTGCATCATTAGCAGGGATTTTTTTCTTGTGATACTAAATTTAATCTTTCACTATTTAGCCAACAACACTGTTTTATAATTATTAATATAACAATAAAAAATATACGAGATTATTTACTCAAATTCAGAAAAGACTGATAGAGTTTTGAAATCTTCTACTGTGAAAGCTACACTACATTGCAAACACTTGGTTTAGCTACTTCTTAGGGAAGACCAGACAGAAGATAAAATGGAGGCTATAAAAATGCATAAGAAGCCAAGTAATTCATAAGTGATTAATGATAATGGTGATATAGATAAGATCTTTGGTGATAAATACACAACTAGTCTTAGAAAATACAACAGAGAGTAATTAGATTAAGTTATAAACAATGAACATGTAAAAAATATACCAAAATAACAGATTTTGATATTATGCTTGTACTGCTGAATGCATAAATTGTTGCATAAATGGAGGAATTGGTATAATTTAAATACTTTTGAAGCAGAAAACTCATTTAGTTATTTTATGAGATAAAGACACTCATTGTAAATCATTCCTATATTTGTATGAGGGCAAAATAAGTTGCCTTGATAAAATCAAACTAATTTAAACATACTTCTTTAATAGCAGTACATGAATTTAAAGTGTTCTATATCTTGGATCAAGGCTAAACCAAATTGCTCTCTCACATAGAAATACACACACACACACACACACACACACACACATACATATACTCACAAAATTTCAAAGTGAGCTCAAAAAGCTCTTTGTACAAAGACATATATGACAATATGTAGTCTATTATGTATAGTATAATATAATTCTTTGTTATAATGAGAAAAAATATATAATTTTATAAAATATTTACTTATTATGGAATGACTCAAAGGCATGATTGTTAAACCACCTCAACCTAAACATAATAACCCCTTTTTAAGATAAATGTGCACCCCCAGGTCCATAAATAATTTTTTTTACTTTAAACAATAATTTGAGTTCAACATTTATAATTTCATATTATAATAAAATGTTTCGCAATAACAATCAAAGGGCATAAGTCTGTTGAAATTTTAATGATGATTGAAAAAAGTCCAAATTTTATACCTATATTTTGAAAACTGAAATATTAAGAATTATGTTTTAGAATTTAACAGACTTTGTAGTCTCTAAAGTGAGTATGAGCTTCTGTTTGAACTTGTAATGCTTCTGTAATAACATATAATGAGCAGTAATTATTACAGCAGGGAAAGGAAGTTCAGAGACATACTGTATTCGCCAAAGCCACCAAGCTAGCCAATGGCATTGTCAGCAAACAAATCTCTTCCGAAGGCTCCAGGACAAATCATCTTCCCCCTAATTCAGGATCCTTGAAAAGTTCAAGTTAACATGAGATGCAATAGAGAAAATAAATATTCTGTATATACAAAAAGAATAGATGATATTTTATCATTTTTAACATAGCACATTTTTTCTGAAGTATTAACCAAATACTTCAGTGAATACGAACCGTCATCCCAAGAGCTGAAGTCATTTGCTCTTATTGTAATGTGCACTTTTAGTCATTCTTCTGTAGTCTTCCTTAAATAAGGTCAAAATTTCAGGTATTTCTATTTTTATAATGCTTGATGAACATATTATACATAGCATATTGCTCAGACTTCAGGTGAGCACGTTTCACAGTACTTTCACTCATACCCGGGGCCTGTTTGCCCTAACAGCTACGCCTTGCCCTTCCTCTGCTCTGCTGAGCGTCTCACAAGCCTGAACTTTCCCAGGTTTTCTTTCCCTTCCTCCCACGTCCCCTTGCTTTTTTCTGGGTTCTGCCTGTGGCAAGCACTAGCCAGGGGTTGGAGAGCTGGAGAACCAGGGCAGCCAGGCTACTTCGTTCTCGCTCATTCTGTCTCAAGATGCATTTCTAGCAGACGCTGTGTCTCTTTCAAATCTCCTCCAGCCAATCTGACCAGAATCCAGCCTCTGTCAAGTGACCCTGGCCTCTGGGCTCCAGTATCGCCACTCCCTCTCCATGTCCTTGCAGCTGGAAGCGTTCTGAAGCTGCTCATTTCTGGGTGGCATTATGTTCCCTTCTGTGGCACCTCGGTATTTTCTTGGTGGTTTAACCAATATCGTGTATTATATTTCCTTCACTTTTCACACTCACATTCTGTTTATTTTCTGCTTTGACTGCCTGCTATGTAACAGATTTGTCATTAACTAAATGGATATTAACTAAATCAAATTATGGTCAACAAACAGAATGGAATGCTTATTGTACAGATGATATTAAACAGATGATGTGAAGAAATAAGTAGGGGTTCCCTGGTGGTGTAGTGGCTAGGCTTCAGTGCTCTCAGTTCCATGGCCTGGGTTTGATTCCCAGCCAGGGACCCACCCCCTTAAAAAAAGAAATAAGGGGCATAATTTTATGATCCAACTAAATAATAGCAGATACAGAATGTCATTAACCAATAAAGCTACGCAATTATTATATCAATGGGCATCATTTCAACTGTAGAAAGATAGGATATGTTGTATTTTAAAATAGCACTACTTATAGCAATTTCCTTTTTGGATAAATGTACATTTTACTGGGGTCTTCAAAACTATATCATTATATATAATTGCTTGTTGCAGTTATGCAAAGAAGATAAATTTTATGTTATAAATTATTAGGGATCAAAAGCCTATCTTCAATAGTATATCTATGTAATATTTAATTAATAAAAGTGTTCAAAGGACTGCACTTTAAGTTGTTTTATATAGCTCTGTTGTGGCAGTCTGGTAAGCCAAGAAATACATACATTTGTACGCATAGAAAAATGTATGAATGTTTTCACACTGAATATGTATTGCAAAACTTGGTTCACCGGGGATTCATTGCATTCTAGCTCTGCTATATTTGGATGGATGCATCTCTTTATTTATATCCAATAGGGAAATAAAAGCTCACTGCTTCTACACAATAAGGTAATGAAGAGCATAAATAGTTCATATAACTTCTAGTTATGCACCACCTACCCAATAACAATCCACATAAAATATGAAAATGTGATATTACTGTTTTTGAAATAAATGTTTATATGGAGGCAATTATTTTCTGTTTTCATGTGTTACGTGAGGTTTTAATGCCTGCATAGCTCAAATTTGTTTACTTTAATATTCAGTAATGATACCTTATTTTCATTGCAACTTACACTAATTTTCTTTCTGAATCTCTATTATTCCTCTTCGTCTGTACCATGTCTTTATTTAGTTCCTGTTTATTTCAATATTGTGTTCTATTCTTATTTAGAATCATTTTTATATCATTTTAACCCTTTACATTTTTTACATCAATTTTCTAACATTAGAAACAACACTCTTCAGGTGACGCCTTAAACAAGCCTGTTTAGATTTCTCTTTTAAAGGAATGACACAGTAATTCTATCGATAATATTGGTAGAAAATCTTAAATTTCTCCTTGATTCTTCTCTCCTAAAAGCAGTCAGTTACAAAGCACACTCATTCCTGTGCCCATCTGTTTCTATTTTCTTTCCCATCTTTCCAGACTGTTAGTTAACTCTCCCCTTTTCCTCCACTACAGAGTTGTAACTGTACACGATATCATGTGATGATCTTTTTTTCATGACAGTAAAAACAAGTTAATGTCAGCATTTTTTTCCCTAATTGGTTGCACTGGTTTTGTCCATCTGTCACTCTTCTTTTTGAAATCATCTTTCTGAACTGCCATAGGATTTCATTCCAACATCTCTCAACATTCACCCTCAGGCACTGTTTCTTGGAGGATACGTTATATCTCATCAAGGTGGCCTTCAAATTCTTTCATTAACTCACATTTATCATTTTAATCACCAAATATTATGTATGTCCTACAAAAATTTTACTTTGGCTAAACTGTTTCCATTGATGCTGTCTCGAATGTGATGCATCTTCCTCGAACAGGTTGGTCTTCACTTCAACCAACTGCTCACACAGTTCCTTTTAGAAGGAGGAAGAAGAGAAGAAAAGGGAACCAGGCTGAGGGAAGGAAAGGAGTAAAGGGAGAAAGAGTTTGAACATTTGTGATTACTTTCTGTTTTTCATGGACTCAGGTTTGGATTAAGATGTGGGTGAAGTGGGCATTTTTATCAGGAAACAATCTATACAGGTGCTTTCTTAAATATTGCTTGATATTAAATATTGGTGACACTATAATTTGTTGGAGAAAACTGTATTTTCCCAAAACCTTTCTTAGGAAGTGTGTAGTACACAGATGAAAGGAATAACTTTGTGAGTTTTTGGCTTGGAGATGAAAGGTGAGATACTAAGCAACATAACCAAGTAGGAACACATGTGCATTAAAGTATATTAATAGAAAAGAAAGCAGTGCTAATGTCATCTTTCTCAAGTAGGTGGTGTATACAAATTCGAACTTGGCACTAAATAGCTCTTGCTAACTGTGAGAGCTGTATGATGCAAACACTGAGCTTTCTTTTTCTGTCTTCCTTCTATACAATCTTCATCCTACTCTTCAAATAAATAATTGAGCAAATGTTAAAGGAATATTAATTCTCAGAGTCACCAAATTTTCATACAGCAAAGGAGACCCACAGACATTAGTATTACCTTGTAGTTAATATATTAAGTATTTTAAAATATTTTAATGTAATATTTATAAAAATCCTAGGAATTCAGTGTTAATATTCTAACTTACATATGGACATTCATAAGCTTAAAATGATTAAGGCATACTTCCAATATCACTATGTTCAGAGTTGCAACACAAAACAATGTTGTTCTATTCTTACTTTTTATGCTTTACTGAATAAATATTCAACACCTATTGACTATTACTTATTGATTAAGTGCAACACATAGCTGAAACATAATATTGCTTACTTCTTTCCAAATCTGATTTAATTAGAACTATTTCTGAATTTGACCACGAGTACTTCTTCACCATTCCTCTGCCTTCTTCCCTTTCTGCACAACCCCATATACATAACAATCTGATAATTTTCATACAATAAAATACATTTTGCTTTAAACATCAGTAGAATAATATATTTATACCTGATAAAATAATAAATCATTATTCTATTCTATTTCATTTTGGTAATAGGATATGGGTAAAAGAATTAGTTTAGAACTACAAAATCGTAAGACTATGTATATATTACAGTAACTCAGGTAAGGGCTGGAACTTCACCATTAAAAAAAAGATCATTGCAAAGATTGTAAACTTAGTGAAACTCACTCATATTTCTGAAATATAAGAAATAATTGGCCATTTATGTCAAGTACCCAAGTTTCTTCTTTGAAGGAAACTGTTTACAGAGCCACTTCTAATCAGGAGGGGGCCATTCTGCGTTATAGGACAGATGCAGTAAAGGAATAAATGCCCCCTTGGCGGAATGAAGAAGTTATTGCATTTCTCCATTACTAGACCAGAGCAACCAAGGTAAAGGCAGTAAGAGAATGAAGTTGATTACGGCAATTTTCCCCATGGGGAATCAGGGATTGGGTAGTCATGGGCTTTATTTTGCCACACTTACTAAAACCACTCTGACTTATATTTTCACTTGTGTTTCAGACCTAAGTTTTCTTTTTCCCTTTCAACATGTAGGCCTTTCTAGGTACATTTGTGGAAAGAATCCTACCTTGAAACTAAATTATCATCCTAGGCTTTAAATAGTGGGAAAATGGTGATATGGAGACTTCTATGTATGGGTGGAGGAGTCTTCTGGGAATGCTTTGAAGAAAGGTAGAGTTAGCTAAGTTTAACTTGGTAACCAAATCTTGGCTCAATAAAATGCTGCTTGACTTTCAGAAATCAAGCATCAGTGGATTTTGCTTGCTTTCTATTCTTAAGGAGTACATACTTTGAGTAAAACTGATTTAAGGCTTTATCAGTACTAGGCAGCAGGAGAGTGTAATGAATGGAGGGACTTTGTATCACAATATGTTGAGGAAGGCCATTTTCCCTTATGTTAATAGATAATACAGTCAAGGCCATAACTTATTAGATTACAAGATGCAACACCGTCAGGTCATTTATTGTAGCCTCACTACTACCACAAAGATATAAAGAATATCAGTGGGAGATGGCAGCCAGGGCTGTGACAGTGAAAAGGGGAGTTGGAAACAAAGAAAGCAGAAATAGGAGAATTCCAAAGATACTTAGAGGACCATAAAAAAACATACAAATAATAACATGCCCTCCCAAGTTTTCTAAAAATAACTTTGAGAAGTTGAGTATAATCCCTGCTTATATGGCTTATAGATCTCTCTCAGGCTAATATCACATCACAGATCTTGTATAATTTTAAATTTTCTTCATGGTAAGTAATTGTACTTGATTTATTTAAAAATTTGGACAGGATTTTGAGCAACATGAAGATCGAAATAGAAAACTGGGAATAGTCTTTGAAGTAATTCAAAGATTATATTCAGTTATTTTTTAAAATACCCAAAGATAGTATAAATTAAAAAAAAAACATATACCAAATTTGTTCTTGAACTGGTGTCAGATACATGAGATTGATAATTAATTTTTTTAAATCAATTAAATGTATTATATATAAAATATAAGAAGCATTTAAAAAGTTCAGTGGTGCAATGGAAAATACTTAAGTGCATAGTAAGTCACGTTCTTTTGAAGACAATAAAACAAATTTTGAATACAAGATGTCAACAATTATTTTATGTGTATGTTGAACACTAATACAATCAACAATGGCATACAAAATATATACTTCACTACTTCTGTCTTTAGAACAAAGATTGTGTGAAAATCTTTAATAAAGTAATAAAATTGATTACTGGAATGAATGTATAATAATTTGGGAATTATTTATAAAAATATGCAGTTTTTACTCACCTCAAGTCAATGTCTCATCACTAAGAAATATAAGCATGCGTAATCATATTAAGTGCAGGGATATTAATCGTATGTTTATACATGGTTTTTTTTTGATATTATAAAGGTATAAATAGAAAAATAAAACATTTTATTTAACATTCTATAGCTGGATTTATATCTGCTCAGTATATAGACATATGGTATGTAGGCTTCCATTTCTACCTTTGTTCTTAGATAGGCCTGTGCCTTTCTTAGAATGTCCTATAATATCCTTTACAATTCTGAGTCAGTATAGGTTATATTTTTGTAAGAATCAATCTACATTACCTATCAATGTCATATATTGAACATAATAATTTCTTACTGTTTTTTCATGCTTTTATTTTATTCATTAAATTTATTGGGGTGACATTGGTTAGTAAAAATTACATAGGTTCTAGGTATACAATTCTACAATATGACATCTATGTGTTTTATTATGTGTTCATCACCCAGAGTCAGTTCTTTTTCTATCACCATATATTTGAGACCCCCATCCCTTTTTTAAATTATATTTTACTGTAATTATGTCCTTATTTTTATTCTGATATTATTGACTTCTTTCTTTTCTCTTCATAAGTTTTACTATAATTTTCTTTCAGTTCTTTGTGTTACTTTTATTTTGCTTTGTTTTGCAGAGAGAGGATGGTAGCAAACAAGTATTTAACTGGTATCCTGTTTTAAATCTCCATTTTCTATTTCAGTGATTTCTGTTCTTAGCTATAATACTTAATTCCTTCTAATTTCCTCTACATATTTTGGAGTTCTAATTTTAAAGTTATATGTTTAGTTTATTAATATTGACTTTGTTTTATTTAAACCTAAATATTTATGAAAAATGTCTCGGAAATTTTTATATGTTGCATTATATATATTTGTGTATATTTAGTTCATATTCAGAACCATATTGGTAGTTAAATGTATGAACAAGACACAGAGAATGTAATAAAAATAAATTCAGATTGTAGTAAGTTTATAAATGTAGAAGAAATTGAAGGAATAATATTGATGAATAATGTAAAACAGGCATGGATTCTACTGCCATCTGAAATCACAGACATTACATATAGATATATAGATATATATATAGATACGTATAGACAGAGAGAGATATAAAAGCTAATTCTGATTGACAGTTTTATAAGAAAAGAAGGTTTAATTATTTTACTATACAATAAAACATCAGAAAAATATCCCAAAAGAACTCAAAACAAGCATTTTTAGTTGTCAAAAAATAATCAAAACAATCAAAACATATTCAAATGAATTAATTCCTTAGTTTCAGAATGTAACTTAACAGAAAACCACCTTGTAGATGAGAAAAAAATCAGTTTTTCTGACAACATATCCAAGCACATGTTCCATAGGTTACTTACCAACTAAGGCTAAAAGTATCTAAAGTTAGTGAAAATGATTTCAAAACATGTCTATCAAATAGAAAGTTTCACGTTGGAGTCGGATAATCAAGAGTTTGTTCCACTAAGAAGTGAGATACAATAACTCACAATTTGTACTTGAGTCATTTAGTAAATAATTCTGCAACTCAAATACTTTGTATAATAATTCCACAGTTCATTTTTTATATTAAGTATATTTTTAATCAAGCAATAAGCTTTGGTGGCTATGTTGTTTATACTTTAGAAATATTTAGTTTTAAAATTCTATGCATGATATCTGGCAGAAGGTTAACTCTTGTTTTTTCTGACATTTATAAACATTTACTGAGTTCGTCCAGATGAAAAGTTTTACTTTGAGCAACAGAACTTTTAAAAATATTTGGCCTTTATGTACACTGTAGTTGATTGTACTTTCAGTAGTATCAGGAAACATTTTAAAGTTTAAAAATATCCACCTGGTGTTCACCTGATACTTATTTGCTATACACAACAAATAATACTTAGAATCTTTTATTATATTCTATAATGAGGTCTAGAATATTTTTCAGTTTTACCCTGAAGGACTAATAATCACAAATTTAAAATGTTAGAGCAATAAATATATGCAAGTGTGTGTGTGTGTGTGTGTGTGTGTGTGTGTAGAGTGTTTATGAAGATAGAGAATAAAAATGGGAGGTTATGTTTAAGGAAAGATTATGATGAGTTATTTGAGTTGTTCAATAGGCAGCAACTACTATATGATGCTAGGGAAGAAGTTGAGACCAATAAATAAATTTCAGAATAATCAATTCAAAGTAATTTCATGGAATAATTTATATAATTGATGAATTTATAGAGAGAAAAGTAAATACATGTGTGTGTTGGTTATCTATTGCTGTGTAAAACATTACCACAAACTCAGCAGTTTTTAACAGTGTACATTTATTATCTCACAGTGTGTGTTAAAGGAGTCCAGTAAGATTTATTTCAGTACCATATTTTGCCGTGTATAATGCGCACCAGTATTCCTGACCCAAAATCTCAGGGAAAAAACTTTTTTGTTTTAATTTTTTAATTCAAGTTTATATTTGTTTACATTTATGTACCTGTTTTGCATATTATAAAGGAATTTTAGCATTTATTTTTGAACATATTATGGTACAAGAAATTTTACGTAACAAATAATCACAAAACAGACACAAGGCATAAGAAATTTTATGTATAAAATATTTTTATATTAAAAAACAAAACCAATTGTATTCCAGGGTATTATTTAGCATACTGATATTGTTATTGATTTCTCAAGCTATACTTTTAAGTCATAAGCATAAATAAAAGAATTAAAAACATTTATGTAGATATGGAATTAGTACAACCTATGTAAGTGTATAATGCACATCCTTATTTTTCCCTCACAAATTTGGGCAAAAAGTGTACATCATACATGATGAAATACAATATTCTCCTTCATGGTCCCTCAAAGAGGTTCAATTAAGGTGTTATCTGGGCCTGTGGTCTTACTTCAAATTACTACTAGGGAAGTATCCACTTCCAAGTCAATCTGGTTGTTGGAATAATTTGGTTCTTTGTGGGTTGTTGACTGAGGACCTCTGTTTTTGCTAGCTATTGACTGGAGGCTGCCCTCAGTTCATTGGCATGTGGGCTTTTCCACAATCCAGTAGTGTGTTTCATCAAAGCCAATGAGGAGAGAGTCAATAGTAAGTCTGCAGGAAAGACAGAAATTAAAATCCTATAAAACAAGATCATGGGAGTGATGTTTCATAAACTTGGCTGTATTCTATAGAAGTAAGTCACAGGCCCCACGAACATTCAAGGGGAGAGGATAATATAAGAGTGTGACTACCTGGACATAGAGATTATTTAAAGTCTTTGTATTTCTTCCTAGCTAGTTAAAGCAGAAACTGATATATGTTAAGTTGATGTTGTGATGCACACAAATGTTATAATGCTAGAAGAGTTAGGCTCCAAATGAAGCATTCACAATTCCCAAAACAAAACACACAAAAACAATCCAGTCCCCCATGGAATCTTTTACATCTTCCTTGAACAGGAAGTTGAAGACCCAGGAAGCTATAACTACAGTGATGGGTGCCCAAATTCTTGTTAGATTCTTGTCAGCAAAATAGATGCCTGATCCCTTCCACTCAACACCTTTGAATATGATTTAGTCATTGGGACCTCTCTTAAAGCTACACACTAACACACAAATGTTACCAGCACCATTCATCCCAACAGAAAAAGCAAATGAAGCACAGTTTCCATTATCTAATGCTCATTTTCACCATTCGAATCTCTGGCATAAATTATGCCTGACAAAAGTTTGTTACATGAAGGGAAGTTTTGAGAGATTGGAAAATAGCATAGTTTTGCCTTCTGAGTAAATGTGCGGTAAAGCACACTACAGGAGTTTCAGGGAGAGTTTAGTAACATAATCTTAATTGTCACAGTCCTCTTCAACTATGGGCCACTCAGAGTCCCCAAACACACAATTCCTTTCTAGTTAAACTTCTAACTTGTAATAAACAACAGCTGTATTCTTTCATTTGAGGTATGTAACTATACTTCCTGCATTAAGTGTAACTGTACTTCCTGCAATAAAAGAGTGCTTCTCTCCTTCTCCAAATGGGACAAAGATTAGTAATTGAAACCATCTTGAATCATATTTATTCCCCTCTAGCTCATATAACTAATACCCTGAAACAGAAGAATGAAATGTTAAGCCCTATATTATACCATCAAGTCTCATATAAATTTGCAGAGGAAAATTGCTATTATATATTTTTTATAGGTAGATAGATGACACAACATGTAATAAAAAGAGTATGAAAAGAATATGGATAAATTCTATTTGTAGCAACTGGATAGCTCTCATGTATTCAATCTGTCATGAAACCAGATGTATTTGGTATTTGTAATATATTTTATTCTTCATTTTATTTTTTTTTCCTCTGTTAAGCCCTTAGTTTGTCTGTGCCCTTTTACTAATGATAAAACCCAAAATACACTTGAAGGATTGGATCATTTTTAGGTTTTGTTTGCATAAGGTTCATGCAATAATCTATTGTGTTTCTCCTGATCACTTATTATGAAACATTTCAGAAAATCCCCCTGGGTTTCAGATGTGTATCTCCATACCAACATTGTATAATATAATACCAAATTCTATTTTCCATTGAAAATAAGAGTAACCTACAAACATGTCTCCATCTGTTTACTGCTTTTGTCATGACCTAGGGCTTGCTATTGACTGTAAGCATAGTCATAACAGAACATCAATTCATATTTATAAAATGTATGATTGGTGTCTTAATTCTCACTACCCACAAAGCCAGGAACTGATACTAGATCTCTGCCACAGTTGTCCCATGTAAACCAAACTTCAGAAAGAAGTAGTGGAAGCAGAATCATTGTCTCCACTTAAGCTTGTTTGGTTCCATTTCACAAATCCCACACATATATAATCTTAGAGTCCAAGTAGTGAAGGAGACTGGGAAATGTAATCCTTAGTCCTTTATCCAGTAAGCATGGAGTAGACCCACTACAGAGGCCTGGAATGAAGTTGAGCAAATCATGAGAATTAAGAGAAGGAATAGAGTCTTATTTTGTGAGTGAATGTAGAAAAACAAGATGCACAAAGTGGTTCAAATAAAGTTTTATGTAAAAAGATGAAAAAAGTAATGTAGCAGAAGTGCTAATTTTCTCCCACTAACTTTTTCATCTCATTTCTATAGCTGTGAGTTTTAGATGGTTCCATGGCCGTGTTGGTAGACACTGCATTTTTCAACCTCCCTTCAAGGAAAATGTGGCCATTGGACTAGATTCTAGTAATGGCTGGGACATGAACCTAGGGATCCAGATTTGGCAATTTGGGTAAAGACAACCGCTAGGAAATTGTGAAATAATAAACAAGATGAAATCTTGGTCTATGGACCACCTAATGGGTCAGAGCTATTTGTTCATCCTGGAACATTTGGCTGATGCTGGACTTACATGAGAAAGAGAAATAAATGTGTATCTTTTGCAAACCACTCTTTTTTGGTTTCTTCATTACCGAAGTTTAGCCTATGAACAGTGGTGTCCCTGTTTGGCTTCCCTGGGCCACACTGGAAGAATTGTCTTGGGCCACATATAAAATATACTAATCCTAATGATAGCTGATAAACGTTTTTTTAAAAAGGTTGCGAAAAATCTCATGTTTTAAGAATTTGTGTTGGACTGCATTCAAAGCCGTCCTGGGCCACAAGGTACTCTACATAAAGCAAGAGATGTGCAAATCATTTGGGAGAAGAGAATTTTCATAGGAAAGATAATTTACAGTGTTACATTCTACAAAATTTCCAGTAAGATAATCAACAAATAATATCTGATAATGTTATAAAATTAGGTTGATGTTGATGTTGTGGGAAAATGTTAGACATGTAGCATATTAAGGAGTGAATAGGAATTGTGAATTCCAGACTCTACAGATGGCTCTAATCCTGCAGGGCATTTCCACAGATAGAAGTGGACTGTGAAAGGCATCATTTTTGTTTCAAAATGGTTCAAATAGCTTTTATTTTCGATTTTTTTGTCTGGTACAGCAACATTTGCTATGCACCCACAACCATTTACAAAGCTTCTTTTTTAAAAGTAGAAGAATAAGCGCGTACTGAGCTTTCATCTTTTTGACTTGATCGGTTCAATCAAATCATCACGCTGTCAGAAACACTGGCTTTGGATTCCAATAGATGCAGAATTTTATCCTGCTTTTGGTTGTCTTTCTTAATGGTACTGTTCTAATGTAGTAGATTTATTTTATTATTTATTCCTTTTTGTAGACCTATGCTTTCGTAACTCTACTATTCTGTTTTGTTGTTGAATTCAATCACACATTGGTGCCCCAGGGAAGAACAAACTTAATTGCAACTTAGAATGTGATATCGTAACGTGGTCCTAGTGCTCTCATGAAGTTCTCTCCCACAAAACTGAATGCTCAAGATATAAAATCATAATCTTGGACGGTGAATAGAGATATCTATGGCTTCTATGGTAAAAGAACATGATCCCCAATCTGGTTTTAATAAAGTGCACCTGGACTTGTGCCCTGCCAAATTTGGGGTACTTCTAGACCCCAGTGTACAGGAGTCCCACTCGTGACATTCTATGCCTGCTTCCTGAGCCAGAGCATCATGTCTACAGCTTCAGCCTCTGCCTACCGCTGCGTGATTATGTCCCACTTTAGGGCCCAAGGGGTCTTGATGTTGTCCCTGAGACAATTATGGCATTTCTTTTGATAGTTTGGAAAGGAAGAATATTGTAAAATGCAAATCTGCAGTACCATTTTGACTGAAATGGACTTTGCTCTTTCTGCCTGTATGCTTGAAGCATTCCTTTTGTAGCTTGGAAATTCTACATATTATACAGTCAGTAATGATCTCTCTCAGTCTTGCTGTTTCATTACTCATAGAAGTGGTTCATTTTGCAGATTTCCTTCTTTCATTCCAGGGAAAGAGTCCGTGTTGCATCTTTGAATAGTTTTCTATTTTATTCGTTGTATCTGTACTTGACTAACTGGCAGTCTTCTGTTAGTTAGTCTGTGTGTCCAGCATCTATAATAATGATCTCTGTGCTTATTTTATTTCTTTTATAGCTTTATAGTTTTAGGTTTTTTTTTTTGTCTTCTGTGTTTACAGATGACCTCAATTCATTCTCTTTTTTAGCAATGCAATTTTAATTGAATATAAACCCTGAAATCTCAGGTGTTAATACAACTTTTTTTTTTTTCATGCAATATTGGTTTGGGTCTCCTTGACCTTTGTTTCCTTGTTCTTTATGTATCAAGAGAATGCACATTCATTAGGTGAGGAGCTTTGCCTGTCTGCATTATGTTTGTGACCCCAGAACATAACAGAGGGCACAGAACATAATAAGGCATTATTAAATGTTTTTGAATAAAGGCATGAAGAAATGAAATGTTAGAAATCATAAAGTTAAGAAAATGTTTGGACTAAATGAAACATGACTAGCTAAGAGAAATAAAGACTTTTAATTTTTTCCTTTTCTTGATGGGAATAATGATAGAAACAATGTGCACACAAGGGATACAACATAGTATTATATAATCAATGACCCATTAATAATTATATTTTCATATAATTATATTAAATGAATATGACCAATGGTTAAGAGTATGAAGGGAAAATTTGACCTTGATTGAATAATAATTTTGTATTGAAATAGTTTAAAAGATAACTTCTTCAACTGGAAAAAGAATGCATTAAACCACACAGTCTCCAAGATTTAGGAGATATATGATCATGGGCAAGGTACTTAGTTTTTTAATCCAAAGACAGAGCTCCCACTTCTAAGGTTTTGGATTATGAATGTTTGACTTCTGAATCTCACTTTCACATTTGTAAAATGGTAATAAGAACATTTACATTTCATAAGTTTGTGAGCACTGTAAGGTCAGTGTTTTTGAAATAAATTATTAATATACAAATATTATAAAATCATTGGGTTTTTAATCATTAAAAAGTGTTTATACAAAGGCTACATAATCAATTAGTGGGATAATAAAGAAGATTAGAGGGTCAGCCCAGATCTTTATTCAACTCTGATCTTTACAGCTCTCAATCCTTTAATTTACACACAAGCATTAGACTCATATGTTATGTCCTTAGGTAGATAAATGAAAATTTATCAGGCAATACAAGATAATTTAAAATGACTACTGTATTCCCTATGCTGTACTTTACATTCTTGAGACTATTTTGTAGTTACCAATTTGTACTCCATAATCTCTTCACTTTTTTTATACAGCATAGGGAATATAGTCAATAATGTTACAATGCCCATACATATAGTGCCTGGTGGGTACTAGACTAATCAAGAGGATCATTTCACACATTATATCAATGTCTAACCACTATGCTATATATCTGAAACTAATATAAAATAATATTGAATGTCAACTGTAATTGAAAAATAAAATTTAATTAAAAAATAAAAATAACCACCATAGTCCATTGCATCAGGAGTGCATTTTCTATGCAAACCTCAAGTTGGCAGTCCACTTTCATTTTTTTCTCATTTATTTTTATTTTTCAATTACAGTTGACATTCAATGTTATTTTATATTGGTTTCAGGTGTACGGCATAGGGACGAGACATTTATAGAAGTTAAAAGTCCTCATTCTGATACATCTGGTTCCCCTCTGACACCATGTATAGTTACTATGTTGTTATTGACCCTATGCTGCACTTCACATCCCTGTGACTATTTTGTGACTATGAATTTGTACTTCTTGATTTCTTCCCCCTTTCCATCCACCCCTCCACCCTCCTCCTATCATCCCAATAAATCTAGTGCCCATCTGGCGCCACCCATGGTTACGGCAACATTATTGACTATATTCCCATGTTATACCCTGTATCCCTATAACTATGATTTTGTAACCACCCAACTGAACTGCCTAATCTGTCCCCCTATTTCACTCCCTACCTCAACCCTCCTCCCATGATGCAACAAACCAAATGCTTTCAGTATCTGAGTCTGTTCCTGCTCTGCCTATTTGCTTCTTTGGATTTCACCTATAAGCAAAGCCAGCTTGCATCTGTCTTCCTCTGTTTGACACGCTACTCAGTGCAAACCCTCCATGTGTTTTGATTGGAGCTTTTAATCTATTTAAATTGAAGGTGATTGTTGATGTGTTCCTATTGCCATTTTATTGTTCATAATTTTGCTTTTCTCCCCCCATCTTAAAGCAGTCCTTCTAACATTCCTTGTAACACTGGTTTGGCATCAAGTGATGAACTCCTTTAGCTTTTTCTTGTCTGGGAAGGTTTTTATTTGACCTTGGATTTTGAATAATAACCTTGTTGGGTAGAGTAATCTTGGTTGTAGGTCTTGCTTTTTTCATCACGTTGAATATTTTCTGCCACTCCCTTCTGGCCTGCAAAGGTTCTGTTGAGAAATCCACTGATTCACTTTCAATCTAAGTTTGTGCATTGAGGGAAGAAAGCAAGGCACCCATCCCTGCCTCCACCGCACAAAATTTTCCGTGCAACCTGAGCTAAAGAAACTTCCACTCTAGTATTTTATCTGCCACAACTACTTTGAATCTCCTCATGTACTTCCTTTGGGAATAGTAATTCTAAACACAGTACTTCACCTTCCAGAATATCTACAGAGAAATATGTAAGGGCTGTGCCGAAAGGATCCAGCCATGTAATATGAAAAATAGAGGCGTTATGGCTGGATTCTTCCTGGACAGCCCTGGTATATTAGCTATTTGCATTTTATGTAAATAAATTTTGAACATGACCTATTTTTACACTAAAATTTTTTCTTTGATGTTATTTTGTTTCTAACTCTGCATGTGTCTGTAAACATCAGAATGCATCGTTTCTTCTTTCCAGAAGCTATGCATATTTTGGAGTGAAAATAATTATTTATTTAGAAGGCAAATACAAAAGCTTAATTGTGGATGAAATTTTTATCTATAAAGTAGAAGAGAGTGGTTATGTTGAGGTGTACTATAGGTGAGATAAAGGCAAATGCAGTGCAAAGTTTTTGCCTCAGTGTAATGTCAGATGCTACATAAATACAAAATACCAAGGTACCCAGGTGAGAATGCATTAAAGTTCATAATGAAATGTTTATAAATGATTAAAACCCATTAAAGAAGCTAAATCCAAGCTAAGAATTATAAAAAGCCATTTTGCAATTTTTTACTAGTTTGCTTATTCTAAAAAATATTAAGTTCCATATTTTTAAGCAGATCACATATCTTCCTACAAAAATATAAGCTAAATGAATATGCATATAGACATAAGCACAAATATACATCCCATGTGTGTGTGTGTGTGTGTGAGACAGTGTAATGAATTAAATGAAGAAAAGTATGGTACGCTCCTGGCTAATAAATATATTTACAATGTGCCTTTAATAAAAGGGTTTATGCATAAATCCTTGCCCTTTGAAGAACTCAGAATACAATTAACTACAAATCATAAATTATCACAAATTAATATGTAAAATATGCAACTTTTACTCAAATATCCCAGGCTCTGAAAAACATTGTTTTCAATATTTTTTTCATTATCTTTTGATACAGCTGAAGACTAAGTCCCAGAATCATTCTGAAAAATCACTTCATGTTATTTATTTTACTACTACTCTGTAGAATTCAACTTTGGACAGTAACATTTTCACTTGTATTATTTATTTATTAACTGTCATGTATTCTAGAAAATATTCCAAAACAAACTGATTTTCCCACCAAATTACTATTCAAGCACTCTTAATCTTTCCAAAATAAGTTCCTTTTGTAACCTATTATATATTTTTTAACTTAACTAAAATTTCATTTCTCAACTCTTAATTATAGCTCATTCTTCTTCCACCCATTTCTTCAAAACAAAGAGCACTTTGTTTCAACAGTTTCTTAAATGGCATTTCCTATTGGTAATGCTAATCAATGTGTCCCATATTTTTCAGTTGACAACCAAAATATTGATGTTATAACTGTCTCCACTAATATGACTTATAATCCTGCAAGAGCTTCACTTGATTTATGTAATAGAAGATACTTCAACTTCTATTAAATCTTCTTTTTAATGAGCATGAGGTCTACCTTTTTTGTAAGAGCATCACAATTTTTAAATAAAGCTGCATAAAAACGCCTGAGAGGACCAAGCCATTATTTCATCCGAGTTACCGGAAGAGAAGTTTTTTTCCTTTGATTGAATCAAGTGCCTTTTGGAGTCGTGATTAATTTTCTATTTCACATTCTTTGGCCAAAATGTTAATGTGTGGACTAATTTTATTTATTATAAAGTCTTGAGTTTATGTTCAAAGCAGAAAAAATAAGAAAGTATACACATTTTTAAAAGTTGACTTTCATGGAAGATTCCTAATCCTTTCTTTTCTTCCTTTTCTTCTCCTTTTGTTGTCCCCCATTATCAGCTGCTTCTCCCATCAAGCTTCATAAGCCAGAATACCATTGCTGTATTTACTGGAAAGTATATATTTGATTATATGCCAGGTAGAGGATTCTAGATAAATTAAAACATAAAACTTACACTTTTTCAGGTGGGGATAGATTCTATGGGGGGAGTAATAATCATAAAAAAAATCTAATAGAAAATATATTTCTTTCACTGGAAAATTAATTTGTTCAAACATAGTTATTTAAGATCAAACATGTCTGTGGTATTTCACTTATTGAGTACAGATGTGTTGGGAAGGGCTTCTGAGACTGGCTCACCCTGTCCGTCTTACTGCTCTCTGAACCGAACAACAGACTATCTTGGATCCCTGAGTAAAAAACGTCATGATTCAGGCTGGAATAAATTAAATAACAATGAAAGAAAAGTACCTGTTCTCAGAGAACTGATATTTCTTTAGAAAAACATGTGCTATATTTTCCCTTTCCCTGATAAAAATAATTTTGTTTCACTTTCAGAATCCTTTATGTCACTTGAAATTTATTGTGAATTTATTAAAACCTAGTAAACCGTATTGAACATTAAGAAGAGTGGTTTCCCCACAAACTAAGTGCTTCTAACACTACATTGATCAATACGTCAAATACGTGATGATGGAAGAAGTGGCTCTAGGTGGTGAGCACACAATGGAACAACACATGGCCAATATATTGTAGAGTCATACACGTGCAACCCATGTTATTTTATTAACCAATGTCACCCCAATAAATTTAATTTAAAAAATAATTTATATGTAAAACCTCCCTCCCTTAGGAAAATATGTGAAACTGCCACATGTATGAGGGCTGTCTGGAAAGTATCCAGCCCTGCAATAAGAAAAACAGAGGCATTTATAGCTGATTTTCCCAGAACAGCCCTTGTATATTAAAGATTATCATATTGAATTTCTCAAATGACAAGGGTTTTTGTTGTGTAAATCCTTAATTAACAATTTGAAATAACAAAGATGAATATGTTAACAAAGATTACCAATAAAAAGGTATTCATGAACGATGTTTGCCTAATATTCATTATCTTAGGTGGCACTAAAAATTAAGGCAATTTAATATTTAATATCCTTTAGAGCAAAGGCACTAATCCGTCTGAACTGATGTCCTCACCTTCCCAGTGCTGTTGCATTGAAGAGCAGAGCTGAAGTTGTCTTTTTGAATTTTTAATTTAAAACAGCATGTGATACAGACTGACATGGAGACATCTGAAATACGACTTGAATTTGCTGCCATGGACCTCAAGAATTTGGTTCTGGGTGAAAGGAGAGGATAGGAAACAAAGAGGAGGCATTAAATGGATAGAACCGTTTTATTTGCTATCGTAATGGGCCTGGAGAAGAGACGTGGACAAGGAGCTGTCCAGTGTTGGGGGGGCCCTCATGCCTGCAGGAAACAAGCAGGATCAGAGGATGGCCAAGGGGTAAAGAAGATGCGATTGTGTTTTGAGTACGGCGATTCTGATTTCCTACACATATTTCATAGTCAACATTTTTAAGTATCAAAAAGATAAATTTCAAAGTGACAAGGTAGTAATAGCATTCATAGATTAATGTAGTTCAATAAAAGTTTTGCCTACAAATTAATTAAAATATGATTTGGCAAAGTAAAATATTTAGTGTTAAATTAAAATCATAATGTTTAATTTATATGAGCACCATTTTGAAATCTTGATATTTGATTTTTAAAAATAATTTGGAAAGCCCTTTCTTAAGCACACAAATCATATTTTGGAAATATGTGTGTAAGAACACAGATATTATATTTATCAATTCCTATCAGTTTCTTGAGTATTTAGTAAAACCATAAGGTTGACATCTTTTTGCCAAATGAAATGGAGAACAAGAAGGTAAAATTTTCTTTACAGATCTAAATTTAAAATAGATTTTAAAATACAAGTTAGTTAAAAATTTTACTAGACATGTCAGATGTGCTACAAAGTAATATCAAATTGAAAAAAAATGTTATTACTAATGGAATACATGAAGTCTGAATACTAACCATGTATTTATATTAGATGATACTTTACATTTCATACATGTGTATATTTTTTATAAAACAATTTATTCATAGCTATCTACCTATAACTATTTGAAAACTTTCTGTGAACACATCTTGTGATTAACATTTCCACTCAGATGGCATTGTAATTAGCCCATAATGAACTTAAAGATATAATAAAATATGTATGAGCTCAATTATATATTATACCCATTATTTTCTGGGAACTAAAACCATAATCTCATATTTAGCAAAATCTGATACAGTAAACATTGTCTACATATATTCATAAAATATTTCCGCATTAAAAATGCAAGTTTAGTGCTAAGAACAAATATTCAAACAGCTATTTTTTTCCTTGCTGAATGTTTTTATTTGATTATGCACTGGTTCTTTTCTTATTTTTCCTTTCTTCTTTGTCTGATGAATGATGTTATTTTGACGTAAAGGCCCTGTGCTTAAAATAGAAGTTAATTAAAGTGAAACAAGAAATACGCATTGTAATAAAACCCCTGCTATATCACGTTGCTGTTGATGCATGTGGGTGTGGTAATTCCGTTTTTCCTGTTTGGCTTCTAGGAATAACTAGGTGATTAGGAAGTAATTTCAGGTAAAGAAAACAATTAATTGCCTTTCTGTAATACTTTCATACTTTAAAAAGCAAGAACCACTAATTATCTTGCTAAGGGGAAAAACTGATTATCCCTTTCCTTACGAGTATAGAATATTGAGTCTCCCATCACTTGTAGAGTAATTAAGTTGTACATAGGCTTTTGTAATAGTTTCTTCTTTGTATGTAGTTATTGTAAGCAACCTTTGCTATCCATGCCATGTTGTTCTTAAGATTTTAGTAAAACTTTTGTTTCTCAAAACCATTTAAAGGACTTTATTTTTTAAATGGCAATTAAAACTTCTTTGCATTTCTAGTTCATTTTAAGGTGTTTTTTTTGTTGTTGTTTTTTGTTTTGCTAATATCAAGGAATTACAAAATGATGAAAATAAATGAAAAAGTAAAAATCTGTACATGTTAATCAGTAGATTGTGGCACATCAATAGAGAAATACGTTTTGAAATGCTAGTACTCATGACTGATTATAATATATAGAGAAAACTCATTTATATTTGGCTTTAGATCACAGTAGGATTTTGAATCACTTCTGCCTTTCCAAATGTTTTCCTTTAGTTAAAGAGATGAGTGTCAATTCCTCGAGCATATGCAATGTGATTGTTGAGTGGAGGAGGCCACTAGAAGCTGTGAAGTCAGCCTTGGGTTTGATAATAATCAGAATGAATGGCATATAGAGCAGAGAGGTAAAGAGAGAGGAATGCTTTCATTTGAACCAAAACCAAATTTAAAAATCTAGATTTACTAAAAAGGCCATTTGTGAAGTAAAACATTTTATTTATTACATATGATTTTATCACTATAGTTTTGCAATATAACTTCTCTTTCATAAAAAGGTATCTCTGCTAAAAAAGATTAGTTTGCATTCATATATTAAATTCCCCAAATGGGTTTTTTTACTAACATAATTGGAATGATTTTACTTTTTATATAAACATTAGTAATCAAAATTTGTAAGTGCACTGATACAATAAAATTAAAAATGTCCACAATAGTGTTGGAAGAAAGGTTTGATTAAATAATATTTATTTAATTTACGCTTTTTAAAATTTGAAAATTACTGTGATAAAAATGGAAAACCAGAAACAATTGTGTCACTTGTGGATGAAAACTATGAACATTTTTTTATTAAATCTATTGGAGTGACATTGGTTAGTAAAATTATGTAGGTTTCAAGTGTGCATTTCTATAATACATCATTTATATATTGCCTTGTGTGCTCACCACCCAGTCAGTTCTTCTTCCATCACCATGTATTTGACCCCCCCTTATCCTCTTCTAAAACCCTTGTTTCTTCTTACCCTCTGGTAACCACTGTACTCTTGACAGTGTCAATGAGTTTTTGATTGATTGTCTTGTTTGTTTGTTGCTTTCAGTTTTATACTCTGCATATAAGTGAAATCATGTGGTTTTCAACATTTTCTGTTTGATTTATTTTGCTTAGCATGATAATCTCAAGATTATATTGCAAATGGCAGTAATTTATCTTTTCTTTTGGCTGAGTAATATTTTATTGTATGCAAGTATATATACCATATCTTCTCTATTCAGTCATTTACAATGTCGGACAATTAATTTCATGAACTCATCCTAGAAAAAGTGCTTGTGGAATATCACTACGGTCACCTTCAATGTACGCCCCTTTAGAAGCTATGCACTGGTGCAATCCATTTTTTTAATTCATTTTTATTGTTAGACTTATTGGGGTGACATCTGTTAGCAAGGATTACATAGGTTTCAGGCATACAGTTCTACAGAGCAATTTTGAAACTCTTTTTCTGGAATGGCCATCAGAGCTGGCCTCAAACACAAAATCTTGCCGAGACTATGACACCTTACCAAGTTGTTTGTACAGTGCTGCCAACGTAAGCACATTGTGGCAAGTCTGGGAACTTAATTGCCAGATTTTGGGGATGACAACCACTCTGATAGCCATTCCAGAAAAAGAGTTCAAAAATTGCTTTGAATGGTGGGTTAGCGCTGGTGCCAGAGGATAGCTTCCCAAGGGCAGTACTTCGAAGGTGACCATAGTGATATTCAGCAATGAGGTCTGTAGCACTTTTTCTAGAATGAGTTTGCAAAATTAATTGTCTGATCTCATATAACTAGTGTGCCCAACCCAAGGCCTGCGGGCCATAGGCAGCCCAGGACAGCTTTGAATGTGGCCCAAAACAAATTTGTAAAGTTTCTTAAAACATTATAAGAATTTTTTGCAACCTAATTTTTAGCTCCTCAGCTATTGTTAGTGTTAGTGTATTTCATGTGTGGCCTAAGACAATTCTTCCAATGTGGCCCAGGAAAGACAAAAGATTGGACACCCCTGATCTATAAGAATACTTCAATTCTTTCCATGTCCTGGTCACGATGAATAATGAAGCAATGAACATAGGAGAACATATATCTTTATGAATAAATGTCTTCAGATTTTTTGGGTAGATAGCCAGAAGAGGGATTGCTGGGTCATATAGTGATTCTATGCTTAATGTTTTGAGGAAACTCCATACTGTTTTTCATAGTGGCTGTACCAATATACATTCCCACCAGCAGTGTAGGAGGGTTCCTTTTTCTCCACAGCCTCTCCAACACTCGTTACTTCTTGTCTTATTGACAATAGCCATTCTAACAGGTATGGAGGGTATCTCGTTGTGGTTTTGATTTGCATTTCACCAGTAGCTAGTGAAGTTGAGCATTTTTATTTTTTTAAATTTTTTTGGTGACTCCCTGGCTGGGAATTGCACCCAGGCCACAGCGTTGAGAGCACCGAAGCCTAGCCACTATACCACCAGGGAACTCCCGTAGTTGAGCATTTTTCATGGATCGGTTGGCTGTTTGTATGTCTTTTTGGGAGAAGTGTCTGTTCAGGTCCTCACCCCATTTTTAAATTGGATTGCTTGTTATTTTTATTGAGTTGCATAAGTTCTTTATATAATTTGGATATTAGCCCCTTAACAAAGGTGCTGTTTTGATGTAATTATTTTCAATATGTGTACATGTGTGTTCATATGATTTTCAGTTTAATATTTTATTTTAAGCATTTTCCCTTTTATTTGTTGCTAACCAGCATGATTGGCAGAGTACACTCCCTTTATAATCCCTAGAGCTTTTGAATATAATGAGCTAGTAACACCAGTGATTAGGTTATGTTACATGGCCCATTGACTTTACAAAAGGGAAATAATCCTGATTGTACCTGACCTACCAGTGACTCTGAAAAAAAGACTGAGAACATAAGAGATATTCCACATGAAGGAGGTTCTCTGTTGCTGGCTTTGTAGATGGAGGAGCATGTGACAAGGAACAGGGTAGTTTATAGCTGAGGAAAACAACCCCTAGCTGGCTGCCAGCAAGTGAATGGATATCTCAATGTTACAACTGCAAGGACCTGAATCTGGCCAATCATGTGATGAGTTTAGAGGAGAATGATTCCCTTGAGTCTCCAAAAGAAAAGAAGCCCAGTCAACAACTTGATTTGAGTCTTGTAAGATCCTCAGCAAAGAACCCATCTGTGCTCCGCCCCAGCCTTCTGATTTACAGAACTGTGAATAAATGTATGCTGTTTTAAGCTATTAAGTTTGTGGTATCTGTTACACAGCAATAGAAAACTAATACAACAAGGAATTTCATGCCCACTTAAGATTTTATTATTGTATTACATGGAAGAAAGAAAGAAAACAGTGAAGATAACAGTATAAATTACTGAAATTAAAAAAAAAACTTACAGTAGGGATAACCATCAAAGACAAGAGGTGGTTCACTGAAGATTCAAAAAGTGATAAATCCTGGTTTAGAATGACAATTACAAGATGTTGTATCTTGAAACCTGGGGCTTTTCAAATTGCTGACCCATTTGCTTTTGCCAACTGCCTAATAAAATATTTATTTCTCATAGCCCAGTCCTTAACTCATCTTTGCCCATTTGTGGTCTCATATCTTTTGTTGCTTTAACTTTCAAGTTTAGGTTATTAAGATGTTTTAAAGTATTGTTGTGGCCTTAAAAAAAGGGTTCATAAAGTAAGAATAAGCATTGTGAAAACTATTACATAGCTATTTATAAACTACTTTTCAGAAATATTTTGCAATGGATACTTAAAATATATTTACTTATATTTTTATCAATCATATATAACTTAAATAATTAGAGTAGAACATATTTCTGAATAAATGAATGCATAAATTTATGAACATTAACCATTTTATATTGAAGAAATTTTAAATGACACCCTAAGTGCCTTTGGGAAAATTAAAACAAATTGTCTATTAGACATTTAAAATTAGTATTATGTTTTAGTATTGGCCTGTTGTGAAGCTTTTAAAAGAGCTTTAATTAACATTTTCTCTAATTCTTTCAAATTTCTATTGTGATTTAAACAGTTATGTAGAACAAGTTTCTCTGAGCTTCTTTATAGAAAATAGCTTGGTAGGCATTTGTTCAAGTAAGCAATCATTTTAAACACTAGCCTGTCAACAGTTTTTTGGGGAAATTACTTTTTAAATTTTTAGAAACAGAATGCCAATTATGTGGATAATGTTGCAAGACCCACAATAGTGGAAAAGCTGTCACACATTCTTTAGAAAGTTTTAAACTACACAGATAAAGTAATTTATTGGATGACATGCTTTTGCAAGCAAAATGTTTTGTGCGTGTTTTTAATTTGTGAAAAACAAAGACAATGCAAAATTTAGTTAATAGCAACTGTCATTTTTAAGCATAGATAAAAGCCAATAAAGTTTGTTGCTTGTAAATATCTGCAAATGAATTCTGGACCCTAAAATCATGGATATAATTGCAAAAGAAAGAGAGTAAACAAATAAGTATTTAGTCGAATCTTAATTATACATTGTTTTCTTTATAATGGTAACATTTAATTTACTTCCATCTACCTTTTAATTAGGTAATAAAGATAATTTAGAAAGAATTTTTATATCCATCCATACTGAGCGAAACATCTGACATTATATCTTCTGGTTGTACTAAAATTCAGTAAAGTTATTAAAATTCAACTCCAGAAAATGCTGTGCCCTTCTATAACTATCTTTTAATATAAAATGCCATAAATAGATCCCATTCTGAACAATGCACTTAATCCTATAGTATATTATTATTCTAAAAGGAACTCTGCCCTAATAACATATATTTAGTTCATAGTATGAGTGGAAATAAAGTTTGTAATGTGTTGTAATTTAAAAATTTTAAGATGTCTGTAAATAAAGCTTAATTCCTGCCACCACAGAGAAAGAAGTGGGTTTCCATGAAGTACTGAAGAAAAATATACTCCTGTCTATGAGTAGATATATGACAGATATCATGATGACTTCAATTAATGCTTCATCTAATAGTTGCGTTGTAACTTATTTTTTGTGAGAAAGACAAGAAAAAGCTAATGGAGTTTATTGACCAACATTACAAGAAATGTTAAAGGAACTTCTTTTAGAAGAAGAAAAAGAAAAGATAAAAACTATGAATAAGAAAATGGCAGTAACTACATATCTATCAACAATTACTTTAAATGTAAATGGATTAAATGCCCCAATTAAAAGACATAGGGTGGTTGAATAGATTAGATAACAAGACCCTAAAAATATTGTGCTTATGGTAGATCCAAAGACACACATAGACTGAAAGTAAAGAGATGGAAAAATATTTCTTGAAAATGGGAACAAACAAACAAAAAATAAACTGGGGTAGCAATGTATATACCAGAAAAAATAGACTTTAAAACAAAGCTATAACAAGAGACAAAGAATGTCCTAGTAATTTCACTTGTGCATATTTATCTGAAGAAACCAAAACACTATTCTGAAAAGATATATGTATCCACATGCTCAGTGCAGCATTATTTAAAATAGCCACGGTGTGAAGAGCAACGTAAGTGTCCATCAATAGATGAATGTATAAAGAAGAAAGAATGTGTGTGTGTGTGTGTGTGTGTGTGTGTGTGTATGTGTGTGATGGCAAGATTTTATTCCTTTTTGTGGCTTAGTAATATTCCATTGTGTGTGTGTGTGTGTGTATGTGTATATAAGAGCTATCCAGAAAAAAAATCCAGCTATATGTGCATATATATTAGTGAACCTCACTTATCTAGAAAGATTATATATATACTAGGGTGCCAAAAAGTGTATGCATGTTTTAAGAGATGTTATCTATGTATTACTTTTTGAAGTTGAGTTGAATTACAGTAGTAATGTATAGTATGATGTTCACTTGAAAGATGGAATTAATTAAATGAATGCTAGCATCACCATGTGACAGGCAGGACAAAGAAAATGGCAAAAGCAAGGTTGTCGCTAGAAGAGCGCAAGACCATTTGGAAGTGGTATTTGAAATTTGCAAATGTTGTTTGAGTTTCCCCCACATTCTCCTGACTTCACACCCCTTCACTACCTATGAGGGACCTTAAAGAATGTGGTGTACTGTAAAAAACCAACTACACTGGCTGTACATCAGGAAGAAATTGAAACGGCATGCACAGCGATGCAAGTCAACGTTGGTCAACATTGCTCAAGCAGTAGTTTGCTGTAATCAGAAGTGTCTGGATGCTGATGGTAACCATTGTGAGCACCTCTTGTAATTGGAGAATTCAAACGTGACCTATATTCATCTGTTGTTACCGGTATATATTGAGTATTACAATTTTAATACAGTTTTTCCTTTCTTAAAATGTGTATACATTAATTTTTGAGCTATACATATACATATAAAATTTTGCCATCTGCAATGACATGTTTGAACCTAGAGGGTATTATGCTGAGTACATAAGTCAGACAGAGAAAGACAAATACCATATAATTTTACTTGTATGTAGAATCTAAAAAACGAAACAAATGAACAATAAAGCAGATACTGAGAACATTTTGATGATTGCCAGATGTGATGAAGGGACTAACTGGTGGTTACGAAACAGTTGTGGGGACGTAAAGTACAGCATAGGGCATGTATGACAGTAAATCGTATTGTAGTGACTATGCATGGTGTCAGATGGGTACTAGATTTATTGGGGTGATCACTTCATAGGTTATATAAATGTCTGTATAATCACTGTGTTGTACACCTAAAACTAATATAAATTTGTATGTCAATTATCATTAAAAATTTTTAAGTATTTTAAAAATAAATAAAACATTCTGAAAAAAAGGATGAAGGGGCAAAAAGAATGGCTCCTCTGGGACATTGTTATTAGGTTTGTAAATTACCCATGTGCATTCATCTCCAATTAAATGTTTCTGCTGAACTGAATCAGAGAGCATGATGTTGAGGTCTAAGATCACGTGGTTTTCGTTTTCCTCACTGTTGGACTGACGACCGTTGCACCCACACAGTTGACTAAGCACCCAGCAGCAGGCTGAGAAGCTAGCCTCTCTTGAGGGTTATCTTCAAGGCAGTTGTGAATAATGGTAGAAACGCTGGCAGCTTTTAAAATTCCCTGCAAGGGTGAGGGTGCTATCAGAATTCCACTTAACATAAATAATGAGAGGTGGGGCTGACATATATAATCTTGGGTGCTCTGGCTTTTCAGAAACTCAACAAATAGTATTTCTGTGCAAAGCGTGAAACCTATGCTGGTCTGTCAAAAACTGGGCTTCCTGATGCTGAGACCAATGACCTGAGACCATATATGCTGAAGTGAGTTTGCAAAAGCAGATAGCAAAATCCTTTGCAGAATGTGTTTAAGTTACAGGAAGAATTCTAATTACACTATTAATGCAAAAAATGAAAGTAAGTTAAGTTGAAATATCAGTTATAAAATGATTAACCAAAAAGTACATATCGTACTGCTATATTTGATTTGAAGATAAACTAATTAAGTATAGAAGGAGAGTAAATAAAAACAGACACTTCATGTGTTACCTTACTTTTATTTCCTAAAGATGAACATTTGGAACTTAGTACTGAGTGCAGTTGGGGGAATATCATAAAAACTGGATAACTGCAATAATGGGTGAAATTAATTGTTTTTTTACATTTATGAACTAAGTTTTAATGCTTTTTTATTTACTAAAAATTAAAAATAAATATGTTTTATTGTTTTGTACAAAATATTTTCTCCAAATTGACATCCTGTACTCTGTGTGTGAATGTATAGACAAAAGTCTATCTGCATAATGTAGGCAAAATTAGATTAATATACAGTCAATGACTATCTATGGCTTTGGAAGAGAATATGTTATCTAAGTTCTTATCATTGGTAACTAATGCAAAATCTAGGTGAAGATATATCTATGAATATTTGTGAAGTATATTTGAATTTATTTTTGATTCGAATATATTTTAAAAGCTTTCCCCCAATGTGACTATTGTCTTCAAAAGAAAAAAAATGTTTTCAACAGAATTGATATAATTTAAATTATATCTATAAAACAGTTTAGCTACGAATGAGAGCAGGGGGAAAACTCTGCATGCAGGCTATTAGCATCTCAGTATGTTATTCATTATACTAATATGTACATCATTCAGAAACCTAAATAAAGGAGAAAATTGCTTTTTGTAAATTGGACACTGTAAGCACACACAGAGAATATAATTAATATAAAGATGGAAGGGTATATTCATTAGGCATTTCTGTACTATGATAATGTGTTATTTTTGCTCATATAGACATTAATGAAAAATTAAGTTTAATGTAACATTTTTACGGAAATGAAATACTAACATTTAGAATTATTAAAAATACTTGTACACACTTTTGAAGTTATTACATTTAAAAATAAGCAACTAAATTTTAAAGGATTACTTTATCAAATTACTACAAAACTCAAGACAGGCAATACAATAATATGTAATTTAGTCTTTTGTATGATGTAAGTCATCCTTAGTCATAAATATCTGTGCTTCATTCCTAAGGATTATTTTGTAGGTATATTAACTTGCAATAGGTACTTTGCCTTCATCTAGCTGCTAACCACAATGGGCATCAAATATATTTGCTTTGCTATGAGAATAGAAAATTCACATACTCATATCACTGTCTCCACCTATCTATGGATGGTCATGATATGAATATACATTGTCAGACTATATCTTAAAAGTCTGATTTTTCATGTCCACTATTCTTGGTTTATTGAATTTCCATTAAATAGTAAAAGAAATGAGTAAATTACCCCCAAAAATATACTGGAGCTTGATGGACATTATTTAGGGAAAAATAATATTTAGTTTTACAAAACTTACACTTCTAATTCAGGCACATGGCATATTCCCCCATTCCTCTAGGTATTTCTCTAGGTATTTTCAATGTATTATCTCAAATATTTATACATTTCTGTATAGATATTTCATATATCATTTAATTTGTTTATTCCTAAGAATTTATTTTTGCTGCTATTGACTTGTTTTTAAAAATAATATTTTCTAAATTTTTGTTCCTAATATGTAGAAATATAATTGATTTTTTATTGACTTAGTTTGTATCGAATAGTTGCTAAATTTACTTGTTAATGCTAACAATATGAGTGCAGATTTTAGGTTTGCTTCACATTAGAGGGCTGACAACTAAGTTCACAAACTCATCCTAGAAAAAGTGCTACATACCTCATTGCTGAATATCACTATGGTCACCTTTGAAATACTCCCCTTGGGAAGCTGTACACCGATGCCAGCACCTAGTCCATCCTTCAAAGTAATTTTGGAACTCTTTTTCTGGAATGGTCATCAGAGCTGTGATTGTATTACCTACATTTGATGTCCTGAATGTCATCTAATATCTTTCTTTCAATATTTCTTTTGTCTTCAGGTAAAGAAAAAATCATTGGGGGTCAGATCAGGTTAGTATGGAGGGTGTTCCAATACAGTTATTTATGTACTGGCTAAAAACTCCCTCAGAGACAGTGCCCTGTAAATTGGTGCACTATTGTGATGCAAGAGCCATGAGTTGTTAGTGGAAAGTTCAAGTTGTTTTTGTCGAACATTTTCCACGCAGCCTTTTCAGCACTTTCAAATAGTAAACTTGGCTGACTATTTGTCTAGTTTGTACAAATTCATAATGAACAATCTCTCCAAAGGGTTACCAACATTGTTTGGACTCTTGATTTGGACTGACAGATCGTTTTTGGTGATGGAGAATTGGCTGGCTTCCATTGTGCACTTTGATGCTTTGTTTTAGGGTTGTATTGGCACATCCATGTTTCATCACCAGTGAGAACACGGCTCAAAACATCATCTTGTCCAAAAGGTCTTGGCAAGCTTCCACTCTCTTTTGCTTTTGTTTATCAGTAAGCTCCTTCAGAACCAACTTTGTACGCCCTTTCTCATGCCAAGATTTTCCATTAAGATTTTCCTGTTTCTCTATTGAAGTTTACTTGGTTTGCTATGCTTCTCACAATCAGCTGATGATTTTGACACACAATGCAACAAATTTTTGCAATGGTCTTGTCAGTTCTGCTCATTACTGGTCCCCCTGACCACTCTTCATCAGTGACGCTTTCTCTCCCCTCAGAAATATGTTTTATCCATTTGTACACTGACATTTTCTTCACGCCATTATCCCCATAAACTTGGACTAACATATTCCTGATTTCACTTCTACTCTTGCCAGTTTAACAAGAAATTTAATGTTTGTTTGTTGCTCTAATTCAAGCTCTGAACTTCTTGCAATGGCACCCAAAAACAAGCAACAAAAATAACAAACTGTGCAAGACATGGCCACACAGCTGTGAAATACCAAGATTATGAAACCTTCCTGAGTTGTTTGTACATTGCTGCCAATGTAAATACATGGTGGCAAGTTTGTGAACTTAATTGTCAGAACTTGTATAATCATATGATCTCCAAATATTTCTTTCAGATTTTTTTACCTAAGTTCTCTTGCTTTAACTTGGCCTAAAAAGAATGAGAAATGGTACCTCTCCTATGCATTAGTACTCCATCTTAAATAAGAGATAGCACAAGCAGTGAGACTATCTTTGATATGGGCAGCTGGATGAAGTGGAGGAATTCATTTTAGCTTTATACTTCTCACTTTTGTCATTCGTAAAATAATATCAGTTGAAGAGATTTCTCAGTCTTTCTCAATTATAGGATTCTACTATTTTAATCTATGACTCATGCTCAGAGGATTTTAAATTTTACTTGTATGGAGTATCTCAATGTTATTTTAATAGTAAAATAAACTTAAATTCTAACTCTGAAAGAGTTGTATTTCCTGATATCAGTAGGAATTAAAAACCTAAAAAGAGCATGTTAACTTAAATCACCCTGATTTACTTTTCAGGCTTATCAAACCTACCTATATAAGTCAAGCAAAATATTTTTATATTGAAAATGTTTCAATGGATTTTTTTTCTATTCTTGGTAACATTAATCTCTCTTGGGAACTTTTCTACACATGTATATATAATAAAGTTTTGAATCCATGGAGACAAGCTTTAGAGTCAAGTGCAGTTTTCTTGAAATATTGAAACCTAAATGGACAGCACTTACTGAAAATAAGACTGACATCACCACCCCATTCCACACACCATATGTCACCAAATAGCCTTCACTCTCTGCCAAGATGTAATTCAAATCAGTGACCTAGAAATAAAAGACTACATATCCCATTACCAATCAATCCCCTGAGCCATTCAGTCTCTACTCAGTAATATTTTAATAAATCATTTTCGTTTATATTGATGAGCTATTAATGCAAATTGTAGGTAAAAGGACAGTTGAATTTTATTAGCAAAGACGTGAATATATAATGTACTACACCAAAAATTCCATGTTCTATGCTTAATATAATGCAATATAACTCATTAACCAGAAGAAAAGATAAAATACTAGTAACTGCAGAGAACTTCATGAACTCTACTTTTACTTCTCATTTAATATCTTCTGTTGTGTCTAAACAACTGACTACGGCAGGTAAAATCAAATATAATTTGGGTTCCATTCTATGTTATGTTTTTGCCTTTATGTTAATTAAACAAGAGGTAGTTCTAGTGACAGTAAGAGTTTAACAACTCTGTAATTCCATACATATGGGTTGATTCCATTCACCCCAGTGTCTTTACTGCTTTTTTTATACTGACGGTATCATTCATATCATTAACAATTGTGACCTCCATTAACCATCAGTAGTTTAGAGGTTTTAAGATTGTAAATTTGTTACCACTTTAGCAATCTCCTTAAGTCCTCTCCAAATCCTAAAATTCATCGATACATGATTTCACAATCCACTCTACATTATTCGAGCTACTTTTTGCATCATAATAAATGCTGAGACTACAGAAGTAAAAACACAAAGCCCAATGCCTAATGAATAAGTTATTTCTTTTTTTAAAGTTATATTATAATATTTTTACTTTAGTTCTATCAAGAATAAAAAAATAATCATCCTCTTTAAATGTGGTAGGGAAAAACCCCTGCTCTGCCTCGGTCAGCCACATGATATACCAGCCCTAGTGTTACGGTGTATACTTTGGAGAAGAGGGTACAGAGAAGCAGAACCATCAGGCCACCAGGCTGGGGTCAGTGGAAGAAAAAAAAAATGAATGAGATGTGTTTTGTTGTTGTTGTTGTTGTTTTTACTACATCCCGAGAACAGGCTGAGCAGACCTACTGCGAAGAATGAGAGTTGTCTGAATGCACTTGTTATGGTATTATAGGTTGCAATGTTAAGTTGCTACTTGTAAATGTTGGGTGTTAAATCTGTAATATATTTCACTGTTCAGTAGCAGTTTTTTATATTTCTTGACTCTCAGTGCCTAAGAGCAATGTATAGACAAAAAAAAAAGAAGAAGAAAAAGAGGAAGAAACTTTCAATTACAAAACTGGAAGTCAACATTTTCGAGTACATATTGTCAAGTGAAAGTACTCTAGACAGAAGTTGGCTGCTTCCGGTGTTATGGTGGTTATGAATAAAGCTGCTATCACTGCTCCCATGCAGACTTTTGTATATATGTGCACATAAACATTCAAATGACTTGGGTAAATACCTAGGAGCATAATTGCTAAACAACAGTAAGACTATGTTTAGTTTTATAAAAAATTTGCCCAATTTTCTTCTAAAGGTTGCCATTATGAGAAAAGATTCTTACCATATTACAAACATATAAACTAATCTCACTGAAGAGGGTGAAGAAAATGCACTAACTTGGACAACTTTGGAAATGAGTGGAGTCTGTAAACCTGAAGGCAAAAGGAACTGCACATAAGCACTGAACTCTGGTAGGTAACGTTTCCCACAGGGGTACAGGTTAACAATTAGGAAAGAATAACTTTGTTAACGCAATATAGTCAAGAAGAGATGGCTTTAGATTTGGGATGATGTACACATAATTTATTCCTGCGTTCAAATAAACTAGAATATTCTACCAATTGAAATTCAGACCGTACTTACCAAAAGTTCAAAAGATTATATGTGTGTGCACTTTTTATATAACATAGTTAATTACATTTCTTATTATATAATTAAGCTAATAATAAATATGAACATAAATCACTCACTATGGTGTTCTTGCATGGGATGATAAATAGTAAGGTAACCTATTTTAGGTAGCAGAACGTTGTTCTGAATGTTGGTTTCATTCTGTTTTATTTTTATATTCTTTTGGTGTTATCGGTTGCCAGGATTGGAACTTGTTTGTAGTTAACTCTTCCTCCCAGTAGGTTAAAATTAAAAATTTAAACAAATCAGATTTAGACTTTTAACATAAACTCTGTGGGTAAAGTTTCTGGTCTTAACTCCTGCCATTTCAGCGAAAATAAATTAACATCTGTTTGTAAACTTCATTTCTGACTGACTGACCATGCCACTCCCTTAAATTACTCCTGAAGCACGGCTCCTATTAGCTCCTTCACACTCAGCCTAAGGTTCACCTCAAGACCTTCTCGCAGAGCCTACCTCCCGGGTAGGGAGGCATCTGCTTGAGAATATTAGGCGTCAGGTGGACTTGGTAAGGTTGGACAGGTACGAGTGCTAGGTGCTAACACAGTGAGGTGCACATGACAGATGGTCAGTGAGTGCTCATAGAAGGAATGAATGAGGAGCTGAGAAGCACAAACTAGAAACTGAGGAAGTATTTTCCTAAATAACAGGAATGCCAGTGTGTTTCAAGACATATAATATCATTCCATAGCAAATGTTCCACACAGACACATTTTGAATCTGATCTACATATAACATTTATTGTCTTTTCTTATAGTTATTTACTTGACTTACTTTCTTGTCACTTTCCTGGTTAAGAAAAGCATAAAATATAGCATTTCTAGTGATTACTTCCTTTTTACACTGCCTTTTTTTTATACGGGCGCTTAACACATGCTATAAATATATTCATATTTCAAGTTTTTCTAATGGAGTTATCAAAAGTAGAGTAGTTTCCCTCTTGAGGATTATAATCCTATTTGATTTAATTAAATGGATCAAATTAAAGCAAATGGTAGTATAATCCCCAGAGTGTATGTATATTCCAGTCATGAAAACTGCCCTTGGATGCAGTAGTAGTCACACACTACATTTGAAATGTTCTCAGATCTCACTTTGCAACAGAGTATTCAGTTATGCCAAATGAAATAAATGCTGGCAGTTTCAGAAGTCTTAGTTACCTTAAAATGTATTTCCTTAATACTAAACAAATTAATTTTTAATTGTTGTTTTACTGCTTTGAGTTATGTTGCAGTATATAAATAGATACTTAAAGAATAGAGCATTGAAGAAGTTGGGGAAAAATTTCAAAATGTTGAAGATGATGTATTTTCTTCAATTTCAAAGGCATATCTTTACTGAAGAGCTAAGAAATGGTTAAATGTGATAGGAGAGAATGCGTAGATCTTGCTTTTTTCTATACTAAGTAATGATAAAATAAATCATAAGCTTCAAAAATACTGAGCATATTACAAGTCTGAAGATGTTACTTTATCCTATCTAAAAGTTTTAGAAATATGAATTAGTACAGATGTTATTCTGATTAATATATATTTTCATTGTTTTAGTACACTTGGATATTTGAGAAAACTCACATGACCTGTCCAGCTATACAATAACTCTATCTAGTAGGCATCTAAATAAACTGTGGTATTAACTTTATTTATGAATGTAAATCATCTATATCAAACTGGTTCTTCATACTATATTAATTATATTATTTATTATACAGTCTTCTACTTACATTGTAAACACTTAAATATATAAATTATAAGTAATATAAATATTTCTAGTCTCATAACTTGAAGGAAAATTGTACTAGACTTCAGATACAAAGATTGGGTTTTCTAGTCTAGCTTCAACCACTAACTAACTTGGAAAAGTTATTAAAAAAATTTCCCCCCAATTGTCTTCATGTATTACATGATAGGGGAAAGGGCAGGCAGGACGTATGGAGAAACTGTCAGCGGTGAGAACAATAACCACAGGCATCCTAGAAAATAACAGAAAAAAATAATTAATTTTAAACTAAATATCTACTTTTTTGACATGATAATATAATGAATTTTGATTTTGATGAAGTTATAGTTATAATTATAAAGCTTTTGGATTATCTAGAAAACATGTACATTCATTTCTGCTATGTTCTCATAGATGTCTGCGATATAACCAAAGTAGAAATGTACTCTTTTCATTTTAGAAAGGAGGCTACATGTCAGGTTAGGAAATGTAAGTCTATGTAAAGTTCCAAGCTAGAGACGGGAGACCATTTTCTATGGTACAAAGGTTGCTTGCATGGCTGTTTCCCATGATCTGATTGATTCCTTTAAGTGAGGATTTTTCTGATTTGTCCTTAAAAGCAGAGGGCAGCCTTCCTCTGTTTGTGCAGCCAAAGCACTTAACCCTGCCTATAATGCATGTCCCAAGCGAGTCTTTTTAGACCCTGGGGTGACAAACGTGTACGGTAGGTACCCTATCTGTGGCAGAGGCAAGAAAAGCCGTCTGAGGTAGCCAAGACTTGCTGCTCCAGCACTTCCAAACCAGCAATGTTTGAAGTGATGGGCCACGTGAAAGGCTAGGTAGAAAAGAAATTGATATCAAGAAGTAGTAAGCAGGTCAAAAGTTAAAGGGAGAAATAGAAGACCTGGTAATCCCTACGAGATTGCCCAGCAGTTGTAGTGAGAAAAGCAGGAAGAGAAAACTAGACAGAGCTACAGTTGGTAGCAAATAATGGGATATTGAATGTTAAGGTTCAGAAATGATCACTGTACGATTCCGGGCATGTCCACTCTACCGAGTACGGTCACCACTTTGCCTCATGCTATGGTGTGTTTGTTTGTTTTAGGCAGGGCGGGGTTGTTCCAGTTGTGCATTTGCATGTGAGCATGTGGGAGTACGTGTCGTGGCTGCAGGTGGTGCATTTAAGTTATTTGTAAAAGCTGTGTGAAGGGAGCATTTACATGGAATTGGTAAACGCATTTTTGGGAGACTAGGTTGACCAGAAACTGAAATTGGTCATTTCTAATACCATCCAGTATCTAGTTAGTCAGTCAGGATGAAAATCCACCCTCTTTTCCATGTAATCTATTACCCAGTCTTCTGAAATCTAATTTTGAAACTTTTTAAAATGGATTTCTTCTTTTTAGTATTTTTATTGTTAAAGTTATTGTAGTGACAATGGTTATCAAACAAACAAATACAAGAACTCAAAATGTATTTTGAAATCTGTTTACTTTTCTCCATTCCAGAGCAAATCACCATTGTCTCTCACTTAGACAAGTAAATCCTTTGCAGTCTAGTTTACCTTCTTCTAATCTTGTCTTCTTTTATTTATTTATTCCATGAGTGCTTTCATGAAAAAAAACAGGTAACACCTTACCATTTTAAAACCTTTATTTATCCCTTACCCTTAGAGTTTAAGCCCACACTCCTCCACATGGATTTCCAAGGGTCTCTACACTCAGCCCACTTCACCATCTTCTTTCCGACTACTCCTTCCCACATTCTCTACGAGACTGTAAATCTTCTAGTTTCTTGAATACTCCAAATTTTCACTTACCTTCTGATCTCTTCACATGCTCTTCCTGTACATGGATTTGTTTTTTTTTTTATGTTATACTTTCTGTCAACATTACAATATCTAAACATCCTCATAGAAATCTTCCTTGGGTGCTGGGATAACTCGGTGAAACTGGTATATTCTCCCACTGCACATTGAATTTTTTTTTCATAACCCCCATAAAACATTTTGTTGATGAAGTAGTATTTAATATAAGACTTCTCTCTGCAGCACTCAAAGTCCTGGAAGGGTTGCATATATATTGTATTTGAACAGTGGTGATATGTTTTTTTGTAATTGGAAATATTTCAGAGAGTATATTGATGAGATCATCCATGTGGATATTAGCATGCATCAAAAATGCAATTTTAAGACTGTAAATCATAATAATAATGTGTTAGGTAATCAATACAACAATCCTGTAATATAGATACAATAGATGTCCACATACCACTGATAAGAAAACTGAAGCAAAAACAACTTTAATAGCTTGCTTGTGATTATATAACTAGTCATTAACAGAATGGAGGTTTAAACCAAGGCAGTCTGTGATATTCTCTGCTATATGTAAATGTTCTTGAGGAATACTAAGAATAGAAAAGTGTTGGTAGTTGCTAGGAAGAGTGTTAGGTGCTGGAGTATTCAGATGCCATGAGCCTCTAAAAGGAAGAAGGTCTGTACTGGTGTAAAAAAGCATCACCTTCGTGACGCTGCCCAAATCATACCTGAAGCCCCTGTAGGAGAAGAGTAATTATGTAGAAAACTCTCAGTGTATTGACATATTTTATTAAAACAAGGATAAAGAGGCATTATTTTCACAAGTGTTAAGAATTTAAAAGAAAGCTTCCAGATTATGTTAAAGATGCGTTTGCTCTAGAATCTAAACAGGTTAAGAAAAGTCAATGGAATGGTTGGTCAGGGGTCAGCTTGCAAGAGAGCTAATGAGCCTCTGAAAGAATACATCATAAGAGAGGAGTAGATAAACAAATTCATCAAATGAGAATTTTATATATCAGAATGATGGCTTTATTTAAACATGGTTTGTATTGTTTAAAACCACTATGGTCTGTACTTGTCTTTGACCAGATTGTTGGGCATTCCCATTCTGTGTCCATTCTTAATCACTCCATCAACAAAGGTAATTCATCTCTCACTCTCTTAGTAGTTGGGTCAAACTGTTACCCAATGATCCTTTCTTTTGGATATACCTTACCACTCAGTGCAAGTAACACCTCATACTAAATTGTTTACTTAAAAACAACTTAAAAGAAATGTACAACTAAAGCCACCTTAAAAATGGAAAGAATATTATCTAAAAATGGCTCAAAATAAACACTTAGGTTATGATTAAATTAATTACTATTATCATAGGATGGAAATACATATAGTTAGTGCTGTACATATCTATACTCAGACCTCTCAGGCCTAACACAGTTTCCAAAATTTACTAGCCTCTCTGTGCCTTAATATACTCATTTTTGATACTCGGATTATAATAGTACCTCCCACTTAGAGTTCTTGCCATGAATAAGTGATTCAAAATTTGCAGTGTTTATGAGTGCTTTGTAAGCATTAAATGAATGTTAATTATCATTGCTATCACATATATAATTGTTAATGACCTTGTATTTGAAATACCGTACACTGGATATCTTTGTATAGCTTCCAAACATTTATTTACATTTCTTTCTTTTTAGTATCATCATAACTTAACACTGAAGAAGTTTCACCAATATTTCTACTGGCAATTTTTTTAAATAAGCAAGTTCTTTTGAACACTTTGTAAAGTTATTGAAACTAACATTGCATACTCTAAGGAATATTGGTAATTTCTAGGTCAGATGGAAATTAAGAGAGGGTTTAGTGCTCACAGTTATTCTTATGTAACCTCTACATCTTCTCAACAACTTCGATCAGTCATGAATCAATTTGCCTTTGAAGGAAGAGGAAAGGGTTCTGCATTTTACAAGGACACAAGTGCATATCAGCACTTATATTTAATTTGTAAAGTGAAGCTTTAAATATTTTTAAATGGAACCAGGATGTAATCAGATTGAAAAAGCCTCTTCTGACATTTCACTTTCAGCAAATGCGAATTCATTGTGGTGATGGATGGCTTGCTTTAAAATGATAACTCATTTGGATTTCAATTGGAGAAAATATGTGCTAACTGCACTAAAATATCAATTATATGTTCTGGAGTCCTCTTCCCTGCATTCCTTTCTGTATTATCAAAGGCATGAAAACTTCTGGCCAGAAACTTAGCATTGTCTAGCTTTCATCACCTGTGAAATAGGTGGTGATGGTTTGGGGTTGGCCTCCACAGACTTCCTGATCAAGTTACCTGAGCATACACTAAGGAGGTAATAAGTGAATGTTCAACCTCGGTCATTTTTGTCAGGACTTTTCGAAGTTACCCTGTCCTTTTCAGCTTTGAAATCCTTTTCTCACAACAGAAGTAACAAGAACTTGAGGAATATATTCCCCACTGATGGCAATCTCAATTTGAATGGACAATCCTTTTCCCAATATAAGTTCAATAACTGTTATTAGAGGGAAAGATATCCCCTATATCAGTGTACTCGAACTGGTAGTAATGCTAACAGTCCTGTTTCTTTGGTGACAATCTTGAAGATCTTTGTTCACTGTATTCTCTCTGTCTCTCTCTCTCTCTTTCTAAGAGGCCCTACTGCCTTTTTTTCTTACTAGTGCTCTGGTTTTGTCAGAAACTTACTGGAGAAATGCACATAAGTGTATAGTCTCTAAAATATACAAGGGCTGTCTGGAAAGTATCCAGCCATTAGTATGAAAAATAGATGCATTTATGACTGGATTTTTTCCAGACAGCCCTCATATATAATAAGTAATGTTTATATATCTGATATCTGGGTTTTCACATTACTCTAGCCCAATAAGATATTGTCATTTCAGATCCACAGTATTTTAGGTAAAACCCTGCAAGTGTAGCACATATACAGCATGGAAAATATAATCGAGGCTACTGTGCCCCACTGCCCCTCTCCCATTTGCCATAAAAATTGGCTGATAACAAATCATGATGACTGAGACTCATATCTACAAGGCTGCCCCAGGGCTTGGAGAGCAGCTCATTCCTCTTGGCCTGTGTGGCTAGTGTACCCAGCAAGTACTTCCTTCCATGGGATCATATGACATTGGATCATTAGCATGAAACTGACACAGTGATTTGGGGTGAATCTCACCCAAATCACAATCAAAAGACATTCAGGGTTCTGGACTACTAGGAGCTCACCACTGACCTGGGACTTGAGCCATGCATGCGAGTTATTATGATTTGGCTCTGGTCCATCGGTGTTCCAACAGCATTACTATCTCTGTTCCATGTCACCAGAGGGTTGCGGGGTAGCTATAGGCATCCTTTACCCTGTGTCTCCCTCCACCTACCACTGAAAACCAGGAAGTCCACCCCAACCTCTGGTGCAGGTGCCTTGTCCATGTCAGGCTTCCCTACAGGGATGTCTGACCTTTTCATAAAGGCTTTGAGACCCTGTCACACTCTGCAACACCAACTGGCACCTTCAATACATGTCCTTCCTTGCCTCTGATCCATGCGGTGCTGGGATGACATCATGACTACTGCGGACATAGCAATCCATGCTGGATAAAGGGTGGGCACTGACTGTGCAGATGGGACTACTTTCCTGGAACTGCCAGTGGGCCCCTGGCCTCTCCCTTCCAGGGGTTGCTCAGCACTGACAGATCACACTCTCGGAATGCAGTGATAAGCTGAGCTCATGAGAAGACATGGCTGGAAACATTTTTTGATGGGTGCTATAAAATCTAAGGAGTAAATTAACATAACCAGAAAGCAAACTGTCATTGACATTTTCCTGCCTATTCTGGGTGAGACTTGCTTTTGTGACCATCATCTACAAAGCACCGTAATAGCCTTTGACGGAGTCAGTGGAGCCCTGAATTAATGGATGGCGTGGATGCACTGAGTAGTTACATCGCATTAAATAAATGGTATTAGGGCAAGAAAATCCATATTGTTTAGTGAGAGGGACTGATCCTGAACAAAATTAATAAAGCCAAAGTGCCACAAATGAGAGGAGACTCTAAAGAAGGCAGAAGAAATGAGATGCAGCAGACAAGGAGAAAAATTCAACTTCACCCTATTCAACTAGTCACCCCAAATAGGAGGAAGAAAGGGAAAATTCCTCCATTGAGTTAGAAGAGAAAGTAAAGGATGCTATCAAACGTGTATCCAATTGAGGTTTCTTAAAAGAGAATTACAGCGTGTCCTGTCTCATGGCCTTTATTTTTCCCTTGTGGAGTTAGAGATAAAAATGTGCTTTCATGAGATTGTGGGGGAAAAGCCTATGGTTTCCAAGGAGACTTCCAAAAGTAAAGTTTTGCTTTATGATTTAAGTCTCATTTAATACAATGAATAATACATTCACAAAGCACATATCCACTAGGAACTTGAGCTGGAAAGGAATGTGAATGAATTAAAATGAATCTGAGGAAATAAACAAATGGCTGTAGCATATTTACCTATTATATTAAAACTTTAGGAAAAATAGCTATCTCATTCCAGCTAAGATTAGTTCATCAATATTGAGGACTAATTATGAGCCAAGGACTTAAGTATATGATGATGAGGGATGTTAAGAACATTCTCTGTCCTCAGGAAGCATAGTTTGGATGGAATGCACTCTATTATGTAAGATAATTTCATCATAATGTGGTAACTCAAAGTATAAGAATGTGCATGGTGCAATGGGCCCAGGACGTCGTGGTCACAGCAGAACATTTTGGTGAATACTTTCCTGAGATAGATCTTGACAAGAGTTAGTTATATGAAAAAGAGTGGAAAGAATGTGGCAGTTCAAAGGAGCTCCACAGAAATATTGTTTAGTTATTTATGTGTACCAAAGCACTAAACTTTGTGATTTAAAATATGAACCATTGACGTAGCTCTCAACTCTTTCTATTGACAATATGAACTTGACTCAGCTTGCTGGTGCTTCTGGTCTTCACTGAGCTCCTACATGCATTTACGGGGTTCAGGGCCATTCCCTGTCCAGGGAGTTGGCTGGCTTTGGGGCCAATGCAAGGGACAGTGGAAGGAGGCTCAGCCAGGTGTCTCCCAACATCAGGGACTATGTTCAGCTTATTCACGGGGAGGCTTGGTAAGAATATAAGAGAAACAGTGAAATCAAGGCCTATTCAAGCCTGTCCTGGGAATTGGTGTAATGCTGCTTCCACACGTTTCCCCGGGCAAAGGCACTGGCCACAGGAAGTCATCAAGGCCAGCCCATTATTACCGTAATGAATAGAGTCTTCCAGGTATGAGGTAACTTTGTGCAAAATTAACTTTATTAACAAAACTAAAATTTTTTTTAAACTAAACTTTTATTCAAGGGTAAGCAACTAAATCTCTCTGTTTGTGGAAGGACTCTCAAAGCCTCATTAACAAGGGTTATGCTTTTTAGGGAATGGGGGAAATGTGTGGCTTTTATGTGTTTGTCCCCCTCCCTTTCTTCCTTCCTTCTTTCCTTCCTTCCTTCCTTCCTTCCTTCCTTCCTTCCTTCCTTCCTTCCTTCCTTCCTTCCCTCTCTTCTCTCTCTCCCTACCTTCTCCTATCCCACCCTGCTGTCATCTTTCTTTCTTTATTACATTTTACCACAATGAATAAACACTTTCAGGTATGATAATTTTGTGCAAAATTAATTAACCATATTAATAAAACTAAACTTTTATTAAAAACTAAGTATTAAACATGAAGTACAAAATTAGAAAAAAGAGATAAAACTTAATAGGTGTATAACAACCTGGATACAGATGAATAAACTTGACATAAAACATTTTTTGGTAGATTATATTTCCTCTTAAACTCTGACACGCAGAAATCTCCTGATGAATGATAGAATTGTAGATTGTGTGTGTGTGTGTAACAAAATACATATAATATGATGAAACACATACACACACACACACACACACACACAAGGGCTGCTCAGAAAGTGTCCAGCCATGTAATATGAAAAATAGAGGCATTTATGGCTGGATTTTTTCCAGACATCATATGTCTCATATATATGTATAAAATGGCCTTTCCACCCCTGAGAGGATTTCCAAACCTTCCAAGCCTTCCAGGACACCTGCTGGCAGTAACCCTGCCCCCGACCTGGCCTGCAGACCTCCAGCCAGCACTTTTCTCAGACAAACCCTGTAGTACTGACGGCTCAGACATTTCTCCCCTTCCCAGATATCACTATAGCCCCATTCTCTCTTTTGTAAAACAGCATGTCGTTCGTTAAGGCTGAGCCTCTTAAGGAATGGATTGCAACTCTGTGGGCATGAGTCTAATCACCGACTTAATATTGGTCAATTGATCCCTTTATATCCATGTTCTGAGTCATTTCTATGAGCCATTGTAGTTTGAGCCTTTGTGTTCATACTTACTGTCATGTTGGGCATTTTTGTTTTGTTTTGTTTTGTTTTGCAACTTACTTTTATAAGCAATAAACCTTTTGTACCTGGGAGGAAAATTTATATAATGAAAAAGTATTACTTGCTCAAAGGTGAAGGGGAAAATTGTATACTACTTTTCTTTATCTGCTACCCAGGAGATTTCCAAGGTATTTCAGGGTATTAACAATGCCAAGAAAGCTTGCTAAGGAGACAAGAAAAGTGTTTAATTATGTTACAGTCAATATATTTAGACTTCTTTGAACAAAAAATGTATTTCCTTTTTACCCAGTAGTAACATATTGAAGATTGAAAATCAGTTTTGGAAATACTATGTAAACAATAGAAAGAGTGAAATACTTTAATCGGGTTGCTACGTGTAAGATTTTTACTTCCAACAGGCTACTCTGGCAGTAGACTTGACAATACAAGATAAAAATGAGTCAGACGATCATTATAAAAAGTAGGTGATGATTGCAATAATCTAGGAGAGAGACCACGAGTTCTCAAACTCTGACGTCGGTCATAGGAAGGAAGGAAGGAAGAATAGTATTGAGTAAAGTATAACTTAGTTGTGGATTGAATGTGAAGAGTGAGAAAGAGTCGAATTTTGGGTGATTGTCAAGTTTCTAGATTGGGTGATCGTCATGGAGGTAAGGAACAGGAATACCTTGATTCTCTTTTGTCCAGTACCCAGCTGTTTGTACTACCTCTCAGACTTCAGGGCTATTTAAAATGTTTCAGATTCAGCCCAGCTAGAACTAGTACTCAATCTAAATGTACAAATCAATCTAAGTTTATCTCTAGGGAGCAGTAGAATGGAGCAGGTAGTGTGAGAAAACTTTCTAAAGTCATATGATTTAGTGTCTTTCCTATGTAAGTATTATATGAAAAATTTAACATAAAAATAAAATAAGGACAAGACTTTTTAATTTATTTCATTTTTAATTCACTTAACATTATTGTAATTAAAATGCATATTACCCTTTGCAGGCAGTAAATAAAGGATACATTAACTAAAAGAGGTTTATTTATGCCTTGAAATTATTCTAAACATGTCTAGACTTACATAGAAAACTGAAGACAAATCAAATTTTGTGGTATGCACCCTAGGAAAGGTTTGAAGATACATGATCAAATAAGAAAAAAAAAACATACTAGATAAGAGCACAGTAAATTATTTCTTTGAGCAGGAAGAGGTGCTATAGCTGGAGAGAAATATTTATGGAGGAAAAAACATTTTTAACTTTCAAATTTGTTGTGCACATTTGTAGTTCCCAAGAGTCCACACCATTGATGTTTCATATTTCAAAAATTAAATACTAAATGTTGTTTTAAGTATGAAAGCTCTTACTGATGCAAATTTATTAATATTGATGCAAAAAGGTAATACAGATTATCCTATATATATGAGGTCTCTGCTGTATTCAGCTAACAGAATCTTGATAGCAGAATTTGCAGGATGTATTTTTTTATATTCTTGTTCAGAGATCTTGAAATTACAGGCATGCACTGCGTAATGACATTTGGTCGTCTATGGACCACGTATCATGGTGGTCCCATAAGATTATAACGGAGCTAAAAAATTTAGCCTGTTGGCTAGTGATATTGTAGCTGTCCTAACACTGTAGCACAACACACTACAATTGCCCACATTACTGAGCACAGTAACATGCTGTACAGGCTTGTAGCCTAGTGGCAATAGGCTATTACAATGTAGCCTCTGTAAGTAGTAGGCTATTCCATCGGGGTTTGCGTAAGTGCGCTCTAGGATGTTCCCACGAGGACAAAATAGCCTAATGACACATTTCTCAGAACGTAACTGAGTCGTTAAGCAATGAATGACTATACTGACATCTTAGTTTAATTCTTTGTGAAAGTGCATACTTCCAGAAAGGCACTTATCGTATACACTGTGTGCGTACGGTGTACGTATACATATCCCACGTGCAAGTCCACCCACAGACAAATGCTGATTAGATACCATAAGCGGAAACTGCTTCCTTGAAGGCAAAATTTTTATGACAGCTTTTCCTTAAAACAACTGTTTCTAGATCAACTTTAGGGTTAAATGATAACCCAGAGTTTTTATTTTTCATACAACTGATAAAGGAGTTTCAAGTTTATTTAACTGTAACTGATAGTAATTCAGAGACTTCTGGGATAAATCAAATGGAATTTAGAGCAAAATAAAAACACTATAGACCTTAGTTTAGAAGTTCAAAAACAACAAACAAAAGTACATATGACTCTGCACAGAAAGAAAGAAAGAAAGAAAAGAGGAAGGGAGCGAGGGAAGGAAGGAAGAAAAGAAAAAAAAGAAACAGGAACAAAACAAAACAAAAACCAGATACTTCAAGGTTTAATCATGAGGAAAAGCTATTGCTAGTTTCCATGGCAACTAAGTCCTGAGTATTCTTCATTTATTTATTTTCTACCAGAATTTGCTTCACTGTTGTGAAAAGGAATTCAGTGTCACATATATGAAAACTCTAATATTTATAGATCCAAATACATCTTTCTGTCTCGGGTGATTAAGTAAAGATGCTGAAATCCAGTAGAGTCTTGAACAAGAAAACTTAATTTGAATGTGAAAAGAATTGAAGTTTCTCTTGAATTTTCCTTATGCATGCAGCACCCATTATTTGAGCATCGAAGAGAGATGGTTTGTTCTTCCACTTTGACAAGCTCAGCTCTTTGGAGAGTTTATTTTATTTTCTCTAGTCAGAAGTTGATTTCAGTGGCACTTCTGGCACAAACTTAAAAGTCAAAATACAAAGAACTAGCACATTTATTCTTGTCTGGCAATGATAAGATCTATTCTGTGAGGTGTAAAAACACCCGAGTAACTATCTACTTAATATTGAACTTTCAAAATTCTTTCATAGTATATTTTCTGGTTTGAAAAATGGTGTTCACATGATTGACTATGTGGTGTCTTTCCTATAATTAGTTATAAAAATATAAATTTCAGTTACAGTTGTGTTACATAATTTGACAATACTGCCATTTTGGTTGGTCCATGGATGGATTTCTTATTTACAGTTTGTGAAAAATTATTTTATTTTGGAAGCACAATTTTAACCTCTCAAGCTTTGTCATATACTAAGTCATACAGTTCAAGGGTGGTATTAGTTTGATATATTATTATGGTGTGGCATTAGTTTGTGACATTATTTAGCTAGAGCTCTTTTTTTGTGCTATACATATAGCACATATATTGCCCATCTATAGAATCTTGCCGGTTTGTTTTCTGAACAAAATTTTGATGATGTCTAAGTCATCATTTTTAAAAATTTATGTGTTTTGCTTTTTTATGTCTTGAGAAATTCTGCGTAGTGTAGGTTGTATATATTTTTTCCTATGTTTTCTTCTCCTGGTGCTGATGTTCAATTCTATGATGCATTTCAACTTAATATTTTATATGGTGTGAGGTAAGGAGTGGGAAACAATGCTTTTTCATGTGTAAAATCAGTTATTTTAGCACTGTGCTTGTCCCAGCCTTTGCTGCGAAGATAACCATTCCTCACTGAATTACCCTGTCACCTTTGTAGAAAATCTATTAACCACATAGGAGTATGTGCAGGTCTATTACCAGACTGTCTATTTTGTTTCCTGCTCCTGTATGCCTATCCTTTCTTCAATACCACAATGTTTTGATACTATAGCTTTATTATAAGTCTTCAATTCCTCCAATTTTCTATTTTCATTTTCTTTGGCTATTACAAGGCCTTCATTATTATTATTATTATTATTATTATTATTATTATTATTATCATTCCTCTGCATATTTTTCCTTCGGCTTTTCAATTTCTGCAAAACACCAGGGGTGATTTCGATGGGGATTCTATTGACTATATAGTTGTAAAAGAGAAGTTATTCACTGGGCACTTGTTAAAAATAGCCAAGACAAGTTTTTATTTATATTATTGTAGTAGGAGAGAGTGCAGAATAAACTGAACTCAACTCCACTGAAACAAAAGACAGGAGGATTTTAAACGTTAGATTGTGCTAAAGAAAAAGTCCTGGACAGTACTGGGGGAAGATATTGGTCAATGTGGTTAGGCCACCTGCGGCTGCAAACTGGCACTGCAAACTGGAAGAAATGGGAACTACTTTTTCAATGTTTGTATTTAAAGCGATGACTCCCAGCTGTTAATGGAAATACTTCCAGGTTGTAGGGGACTCACTTTTCAAAGAGGTAGAGAGAGGATTTACAATCTATAGCTGTGAATTTACTGAAGTAAAATGCACTCAGGAAAGGAAGGTCAAAAGCTTATTTTCAGAATTCAGATGGAACAAATAATACACTCTTTTGGCAATATTTAGTTTTCTCAGTCAGTTACTTTAAGAAGAACTGGGGTCAACCTAGAAACATGGTCTTGGGTCCACAGAAGTCATGGTACAGTTTGGTTAAGTCTTGTAGTGGGGGGAGTGCAGTTAGGGTTGGATGGTGTCACTTATGCTAACAGTTTTGCAGTTTTCACAGACCATTTTCAGGATAATTGACTTCATTACAATATTGAGTTTTCAAATGAACGTACATTGTATCTTTCCCTTTATGCATGTATTTTTTAATTTTTCTGTTTCTTTTTCAGTTTTTAGTGAACAGATTGTGAGCATTTCACAAAATCTAACTCTCTCTATATTTTGTTTTATTGCTATTTTGTTTCAAATTCTAATTGTTGCTAATATATTAAAAATAAAGTTGATATTTTATAATAAATTTTGTGATCTATGGCTATACAACCTTGGTAAACTCATAGCTTTTTTCTTATACCTTTTTGGTAGGCTCCTATGAATTTTCTATGTACAAAATCAGGTTTTCTTTGGGTTAAGGTATTTATACTTCTTTCTAATATGTAGATTAATTTCTTTACTTATAGTACTGGGTAAGATGTCACTACAACGTTCAATTAAAAAGGTCAGAGCTGTCATCCCTGACTTGTTCTTACAATTACAGAGAAAGCATTCAGTCTTTTACAATTAAATATGCTCTCAGGTGTAGGTTTTTTAATGTAAACTCTTTACCAGGTTGATGTTTCCTTCTATTTCTAATTTCCTAAATACTTTTATCACGAGTAAATCTATTTAAATTATCATATGGTCTCAGCTAAACCAATGACATTGGGAAGGGAAAGGTGACAGAAATACTGGAAAAGTAGAATGAAAAATGGGACTGCTACAATAAAACAAATAATTGGAAATAAACCAGGACTGAAGAAAGCCATGTGACTGGCCATGTTACAAAATCAATTACCAAATTCAAAGCTGTGCCTCAGGTCAGATCCCAATTTACAGGTATCCTATTCCTGAAACTTATTTTTTTTCCCATTTTTTCATTTAGCTAAATACAACTCACGATTCAGATCTGTTTAAATATTAACCTAATTTGAAGATTTTCTTGAATACAATAGCCTGTATCAGGCACCCATCTATGTGTTTTTTCTGGTACCTTTCTCCAAACATTTACCATAATAATGAGAATCCCTTTACTATTTTTTTCTCTTTCTACTTGGAATATGAGATCCATAAGCGATAGATCTTTTTATCTTTCCACTTATCTGTCTGTAGCTGTTAACATAGCAATTTGAACATTAAAACTGTGATAAATATTTGTAAGAAAATAACTTCAAAATTCAATCACTTTTTATACTCATTCTTTGAACAGATAAAGGTTAAACCACCCTTGCATTCCTAGAATGAACTTTATATTATCATTTTTGCCAGGCTTCATGGACTTGCACCACACACAAAGACACAAGGGCACCTATAATGCAGATTTCTGAAGCTCATTTTCTGTGTGGCTCTTTCTTTCCCAGAGCGTTTCTTCAACATTTAGACATTTCAGCCCCCCAGAAATCTCTTCTCTATTGCTTCAACTACAGAGATGCTGGGCTTTGTTTGGGGTCACCATTCATGCCCTGAGATCCAAAGCAGATCTGCAGGCAGACATCCAAGGACATTGTAAGGCTCTAACTCATTTCCTTTCCTTTTGCATTCGCAGTACTGTACTATCTGTTATCCAATATCTGAAACTATTGTTTTATTTATTTTGTTCTGGTGCTTTTGTTTGTTTGATTTTCAATAAAGTAAGTTTAAGTCTATATCCTGTTACTCTATAATGTTAATAAAAGTAACTTCTGTATAGTCAAAAGTAGTCATTTACACTTTTAAAAAAATTTCCCCACTGTGCTTCCTGGAGTGCTCTTAATACTGACTTAGTAACTGAAGGAAACCATCTTCTTTAGAGAGTCTTTTCCATCACCCAGAATACAAGTTAGGCATCCATCATACAGAAATTAAAAATAGATACTTTTAATTTAGCATAAACAGTGTCGATAGCCTAACAAATTTAATTAAAAAATTATTGAGTATATGCTTTGTGCTAAACATAACTAAAGATGAATAATTTATTAGTAAAATATCTGCTGGTTTCATGAACTAGAATGTATAGACAGAAAGATAGGTAGATGATAGCTAGCTAGATGGATATGGATATGGATATGGATATAGATAGATAGATAGATAGATAGATAGATATAGATACCATAGATAGGTATGTTTTATGTATTTCAAAACTTTTCCTAGATTAAAAAGTCTTCAACTACCATTTTGAAACTGATTTATCTTGCATTTAAGAAATGACTAGAAAAAATGTGAAGAAAAAAAAGGAATTACAAGTGGATAAAGAACTGCTACTAGACTCCTGTCTCTAATGTTCTTTCTTTTGCTTCAGAAAGTAGATGCATTCTGAGTAGGGAAACAGTTTTCATTTCATAGTTCTTTTTCACCACCTAGCTTTTGTTATAACTTATTTAACAATTCAGTTGTGTGCATGCTGAGCATGGCCTATAAACTGGTATGCCAGAATCATCTTTGTGAAGAGAGTTTCATGCATTTCAGGTGTTTTCAAAATAATATTTCCAAAGTTTAATATAAACATTAAAAATAAATTATTACATGCTTTGGGAAAGTGTGCAAATATTTTACATCATTAAAAAATCACTGTTATCATTAATTTTAATAATAAAATTACATATATTATCATTGTAGTTTTAATTCTATATAATTATGATAATACAAAAGTTATCAGAAAATTGTTATTAGTTTTTAGATTTTATACCTCTACTTATAAACTAATTGAAACAGTGAGAAATGCTAAAGGCATTCATTCATGTTACCATTATTTATTGAATTCTTACAAATCTACAGACTTCTCTGTGGTTGGACACAGACATGAAGAAAACTATTGTCCTATGATCAGTGAACATAGTTTAAACAGGCAGAGGCATATAAAATACTATGTAAAAGAATAAAATGAAGAGAATCTGGGTATAGAACAGTATAGGGTAAATAAATAAATCTTGTTAGTAGAGTAGATAACAAGTAAAAAAGCTAGGAACATAAGATTTTTTTCTGGAAGACATGGAGAAGGTTGGATACAAGAAAAGTTGTTCATAGGAAAGGCCATGGAAACGCCATGCAAAGCACAGTATGTGCAGGGGTTACTAAAATTAATTCTTCATGATTGGAATGAAGAAGGAGTTTATAACATAGTACTAGGCAAGAAGGCAGGAATGGGCCACCTCATTAAGAGCCTTGTTAAATCCCCAAATATAGCAAAGCTGTTCAAAGGTTTTTGGCTGTCACGAAACGTGGACATGAGCTTTGTACTAAGGTCTATAAGTTTTGTGTGTGTGTGTGTGTGTGTGTGTGTATGTGTGTGTGTGTGTTTTGTTTGTTTGTTTTTTTGCTTTTTGGTATGTGGGTAGCTCCCTGGCTGGGAATCGAACCCAGGCCGCAGCGCTGACAGCACAAGCGCTGAAGCCTTAAGCCACTACACCACCAGGGAACTCCCCTATAAGTTTTATCCACATAGGTTAATAGGGTGACATTGAGGCATTTTACATAATGGAGCACATTGATCACAAACACATTTTTAAAAATATTTTCACTGGCTTCAGTCTGAAGAATCAACCAAGGATGAAGAGGGTGGGGCAACTGGGAACTAATACCCAGGACTGAGAGATCAGCCAGAAGTGGATGCAGTAATCTCAACAAGAAATCGTGTGGTCTCAGCTAAACCAATGACATGGGGAAGGGAAAGGTGACAGAAATATTTGAAAGGTAGAATGAAAAATGGGACTGCTACAATAACATAAGGAATAGGAAATAAACTAGGACTGAAGAAAGCTATGTGACTTGGCATGTTACAATCAATTACCAAATTTCAAAGCTGTGCCTCAGGTCAGATCCCAATTTAAATGTGTCCAATTCCTGAAACTTATTTTTTCCCATTTCTTCATTTAGCAAAATCCAATTAATGATTCAGATCTTAGTTCAAATATTAATCTAATTTGAAGCTTTTCTTGAATACAACAGCCTGTATTCGGTACTCATCTATGTGTTTTTTCTGTTACCTTTCTCTAAGCATTTATCAGAGTAATTACAATCCCTTGACTATATTTTTCTTTCTACCTCGAATATGAGATCCATAAGGGATACACCTTTGTCTATATCCTTCCACTTATCTAAGGCTGTAGCTGTTGACATAGCAATTTGAACATTAAAGCTGGAATAAATATTTGTAAAAAAATAACTAAAAGATAAAATAATAAGCAAACATGAATGTTATAAATGTGTAGATATTATGAATTATGATTTTTACCTTTAGAGGCAAAAATCTACATTTTCTGGGACTTAAATCTCAAGAATAAATTTCTAAATTACATCCTTCTGCAGCATTCTTAAACAATATTTTAGACTGCTATGTCCATGATATAAGTGAGTTCTTTAATCAGGTCTCTCCTGCGAGTTATGCTACTTGCTCTGGAGAGTGTGAGGGCAGCCATTTTGCTCTCCAGAGCAGTGCAAGTATTAGTTTTGATATGTGGCTTAGTCCTTAGCTATCTTTAAAATCATTTTTCTTCATATCTGCAGCTATAACGTTTGAGAATTTTTAAAGTGTTTCTAATCTAATATCTCCTGAATTAGAGTGTAGAGAGCTGAGTGAAAAGTATTCAAAGAGAAAAATGCTTACCATAATATGATTCTTAGCTCAAAAATTCATTCATCCATAGCTTTAAAAAGACCCAAGATAGCGAACTTTAGGTCAGGGAAGCAAGTCATATGCTATAGAGAAGGACAATGTGAGCCTATAAATAATTTCCTGTAGTTTATCATCTCTCTTTAAAGAAACAATAGCTTTAATGCATAATAACTTCAGACCCAAAGGAAACATTTTTTGTATCGTTTTACTATAACAGTTTTTAAGAGGCCCATAGAGTAATGGAAAGTAGATAGCTTCCCTTCCCCACTTTTCCATGACATAGATCTGTCTATTGAATAGAGAGGCACACCTAGCCTGGTTCTTTCTGTGGCAAATGATGTGATATCTAAGGAACTTTCATTGGCATGATTGCTAAAATGTGGTGGGTTTCTTTCTCTGTTGCTTTAATATCACAAAGAAAATTTATTTCTTGATCAATTTTAACTACATTGATAAGACAAAATAAGCAATCACATAGTTGTAAATTTTTCTTTAGAGTGTAAAGTAAGATATCTGGATATTTAAATATTTAAAAATATTTGGATTTTATTTTAAATATGTTTTTCTTTTCATAAGAATACACAGGGTTAACATTTGAAAGACATGGGCTGTATTTCTAACTTTACTCCTATCTGGGTATGAAATTTTGGAGATAAACTCAATTTCTGAACATCACATTTTGCTAAGCAAAATGAGAGACTTTTATCCTATGACCCACCCACCTCACATTGTCTACACTCTCAGGTTCTTAGTTGCAGGAATCAAGACCGGATCTCAATAGTTTGTTAACAAATATATACAAAGACTGAATGAAAAGTATCCAGCCAAAAATGCCCCTAATTTTTTTATTACATGGCTGGATACTTTCCAGGTAGCCCTCATATGTGTGTGTGTGTGTGTGTGTGTGTGTGTGTGTGTGTGTGTATTAATATGTATGTATACATATGTATGTGAGCATATGTATGTATGTATGTATATATGGATATTGTGTAGAACACATTATTTCCATTAATACATGTCAATTCAGTATAAAGCCTACCCAGCCAGGAATAATATTTTATTGCAACCACAAAGACATCTTTGCTGCAAATAGTGAAAACATCACTCATGCTTGCAATCAAATGGGACTACTCTTGCCACAGCCAATGCAGCAATGGAAAGGCTGATGTCTCTGTCCCCACCCTTATCAGAATAAACTCCACTTTTAACTTCTGACTCAAATCCCACTCATTGACCTGATAAGAAGAGCTAGGTCACATGCTATTATCTAGTTTCAAGGGAAGGCCAGGAAGTAAATTTTTGGCCTCTACTTGGGAAAGTATGGACTCATTTTTACATTTGCAGAATGAAGGTGGTTTGTTCTGCAAATGTAAAAAAGAGTGCTCGAAAGTTTTGGGTGGTTACAAAACATATAGTCAAGTTTCATAGTATGTGTTCACTTCTAAAATGATGAATATCTATACGGAAAAATATATCTTTTATATGAGATTATTAAATTTTCTACTTTGTGAAGTGCTGTATTGACATCATGGAAAGGCAAATCTGGGCAACCACATGAGCAACAATGAACTGGTATTGAGAGTACTTTTTACACAAAGGTCTTCGTTAGGGATTGGACCTAAAAAGAGGTCTTAGTTCTCCTCCATATGCTTTGTTAGCTCAAGCCTTGGCAGCACCAACACAATCAACTGAATAGAAAACCAGTCAAATGGTTCACCCAGACAACTTGAATAATAGAAAAGACAGCTAGTTATCTACTGAATGATAAAATGTAGTGATGGCAATAATCTTTAAAGCTAAGGGTCAAAACGTTTGATAAACATACAGAACCCCAGAGCTGCATAAAAGACAAAAATGTATAATTCTTCTTTAGACTTTGACAAAATGTCTCATTTGTTTATATTTAATGCATTTTTGTGTTAGGTAATGTATAAATATTTGGATGTTTTATTTATGACACTTTCCTACTATTTATACAGACAGTAAAGTTATAATGATGAAATTATTTTGAAAGTCTAGTTGGGAAACTTAGAATGTTCTTCCTTCCCATAGAGGAAAACATTATGAAAATATTATTTGCAATCATTCTGAAAACTATAAAGTAAACTTTAATCAGGATTTCCTTTGCATTTCACCTACATCTCTGCCAGAGGTGTGTGTTGCTCAGTTGGTTATGAATTTCAACTTTTGTAGATGACCAGCTCTTGTTCTCTTGTTGGACATCCTGCAGAGCGAGTCTGAGCATGGAACTTCTTTGAAGCTAACATGAATCTCATGCTATGAGCAGTTCAAAGGTATATGAATTCCTTTCCCTTCTCTCTATATCTCATCATTCTTATGCCTATTTCTTTATTAATTTGCAGAAATATTCCTGACTGAAAAATAAAGCTAATAATGCCTACATGAACAGAAACACCATTTTCAATACTTATCACTTAATTTAATATTAAATATTAGTTGAGTTGTTTGTAAATTCTTTTTTTAAATATTCATTTATTTATATTATAATGAAAAAATAATTACATTTGTGGTCACATTAATATGTCTTGAATACATACTTCTCATTTCAGTAACTACATTGAATTCAATTGTCATTAGAGATGGGTGCAGGTACCAATTCTGACAATTCCATCAAGATCTTAAGAATGAGAGCGAGGCACTTAAGAAATACTTGATGGTAAAACAAAACAAAACTCAAAACACATGTAAACAACAATATCCACTATCTAACTTCTTGAAGTATCCTTTATTTAGCAATTACCTTACCTATGTCATCATAATAATTAGTGAGAAATCTCCTGTTTGATTTTTTTAAGGACATGAGAGAGATTGTGTGTACAAGATACTAAGTTTTGAAGAGAATGAAACCCAAGAAAAGGTGGAGGAAGAGACAGGATTACCAAGGAGATGAAAGCAGGTGGAAGCCCTGGGTATATATGCAAAATGGTATTAAGAGGAAGAATACTACAGAATACAACCCCAGGAGATGAGAATAAAACCAGATATAACTAGCTCATCATATTAGTCTTGTCAGAGACTTATTTGTGGAAATGTTTCCAAACACATAAAATTATCATTGTGTCAAATAGACAACATTCATGTAAACCCATGTGGACCCTTATTGTGGTGTAGGATATCCTTCATTTCTTTACATAAGGGTCCCAAAGAGCAGAAAGTAAGGATAGACCCCAATGTGTAAGCTCTTTCCTAGTCTGCTCGCATGACATGTGCTAAGTTCTATTGACTAAAACAAGTCATGTGACCATACCTTAGAGCAGTGAGGGTGGAGACAATCTCTAACAGCCTTAATATAGCAATGCTGTTATATATACAGCATTGATACAATTGATACTCACTTTTGCAAACAACATCCTCCGTTATTATTTACCTTCTTCTTTAAAATGCAGTATGTAAGAAAGTAGATAATATCAATATGTATCTGTGCCTATTCACGCCATTAAGTTAAGGGCAGAAATAATAATGAGTGGGAGGTGAGATGGAAAAATCCATATCGGGAGTTTTATAATTATTTTCTAAAATCTTCTTTGTTGTAGGAGCCCTCAACTTGATTAAGAAACCTGTAGGTTCCTGTGACCTGATCATGATAAACATTAACATTGTTATTGGTACACTTTCTTTGTATGAACTCAATAGAGACATCTCATGTGATATTAGAAATAAGGTTAATAAGCAAAAAATGGCCTTAAGTATCCCTACTAAGAAAATATTAAAATGTATCAAAATAAACATAATTAAACTGAAATTTGAGTTCCATTTTCAGCTTCAACCTCAGATAATGTCTTTTCTAAGGACAGAGTACCCTAGATTGTCATCCCAAACAGAGCACAGAGATATGGAAAGCATTTTGTGTGTGAGAAAAGATACAGCAGCATTGAGCCAATTGTGTTAACCAGTTCCAAATTGGACCTTTGGTCACTGGTAATAAGGGCCCAGATAAATATTTAGATCTCAAAAACTAAGAACATGGTAGTCTGTAACGGCTACAAATAAGGCAGTTCCCAGAAGATGGGGAATGTAAATTTTAGGGAATTGAAATGCCTATACTAATTTTCCAGTCCATCGTGACAAGCCACACTAAATTCTTTTTATTGGAATAACTGCCCTACTAATGGAGATTTTGATTTAAATATAACATGGCTTACATCACTGTTTTATTCTGTCTCAACACAAAATGATTTACTCCCGTCATACAGTCTTTCTGTATTATAATTCAGTTTCTAATGTGTCAATCTTCAGTCCTGAGCATACTTTCCCACCGCTCCATTCTTTCTCTAAACAAGAAAAATCCTCAGCGGGCTAAGGTTGAGCTCCCAAAATTTCTTCCCTTATCTTAATCTGAACTTAATCAGGACCTATTAATATAATTTTTCCTGTTGCGTTTTTATGAAAATCACTCTTCATTTTATATCCTGTGGAGGTCAAATTTGGAAGGCATTTCTGTTTCATTGTTTTAAAATATCCCATTACTTTCCTAATTTTGAGAAAAAACTATATTCTTCAAGATTCATACATCCAGTTTTACCTCAATTTGCCCTCTCTTCACTTTTCTCTTTTCCTACCTGCTCACCAAACCCTCTCAATTATTGATTATTTTGTCACCCAACTTACAGTATCTGCTATTACTCATGCCATTGGCCTAGATAAATTTACTACTCAATGTAGTCCTTCGAATATCACTCATTGACCTCTTCTACTTCAGACATGTATTAATTTCAACTGCTGATATTTCCTCCAAAGCCTGTTTTTTCTTGTTTGTTTTTTCACAGTGTCTCGTTCTCACTAAATGATGATGGGGGATAATCCTGGAGTATTGGGTGGGCCATGAATATAATCACAAGTGTTCTTCTAAAAGGGAGGTGGGGAAGATTTTACCACAGAAGAAGGCTATGTGATATCTGAAGCAACTTGCCATTGAGGCTTTGAAGACTGAGGAAGAGGTTGCCAGCCATAGGATACAAGAAATGCAACTCTGGAAGCTGGAAAAGGCCAGGAAACAAGCTTGGGTGGAGAGCCTCTGGAGGGAGTCCGCCACTTCCATAACCTTGCCTTAGGCCTAATGAAGCTGATTTCAGACTTTTTGGTTCAGAACTGCAAACAAAGGGGTGGGGACTTTGTTTCAAGTCAATAAGATTTTAATAATTTGTTATACTGATAGTAGGAAACTAATACAGTGAATAAAACTTAGCCCCTGAGCTGTGATAACTCTACCTGTTCCATTTTTCTCTATTGCCCAATGGCTGCAAATACTTGGCTCCCTCACTGACCTGGGTTTTGTTCTCATCCCCTTATTGAAGTAGTAATTCATTATTACTCATTAAGAAGTAAGTATCATTATTTCCATATCATAATGTAGAATCTGTGGTAAAGAAGTGGGTTAACTTGCCCAAAATAATGAAAACAAGATTGTCAGTGGAGTGGACTTACCAGTGGAATTGGACATCTTATGGTATCTTTTTTCTTTAAAGACTACATAGACAACCGTTATAGTGTACTTCTTCCTCATTTATTACAAAAGTTCCTTCCAAATCTGTAATAAGAGTTAACACTATCTGGAAGACATTAGAAGAGATTTAATAAATGCTTGTTGTTTGTGAATATTTAAGTTCCTTTGATGAGGAGACAACATAACTAAGTGGAAGTTACTAACAAAAACATATTGATATAGGTATTATAATACTATCTGAGCCACTCACAAGAAACAATAATAATATGCAACTTCTTTGGTATTTATTCAGAGGTCTGGTAATTCATTATGTTTATTTGTTATGTTTATGTTTATTTTTCTATTATATGATTTAAAATGCAACAACAGTGCTACTGTGATGGCCCTGTCCAGCCATGCTGCTAGAAACTCTCCTTGTACATCTCATCTATTTTACTTTCCTCACAGTAATGCATGGAGGCACCTGGCCTACAAAATAATTATCATTTACTTCATGAATGACCAATTCAGGTACAGTAATTAGAAAAGTACCAAGGTCAAAGAAAATTCATTTCTTGTGGGCTTACTTGCATTTTGCAAAATAATTCAAACAGTATATATCCTTTGAATACATACATAAACTCAGTCATGCTAAACTGTTTATTTTGTAATTTATATTTGCAAATGAATATGTATTAAATAAAATAATGAGTGTACTTAAATCTGTGAAATAAGAGGCTATATTTAGAGAATAACTTCCTATGACTAAATGTTTTCCTAGTTGACTAACTCAATTTTAAACTAAAACTTAAGTAATTTTAGAAAGACCAAGAAAATTTTCTATTTACCTTCCATAGAACACCTGTAGAGAATAGCTAGAATATGTATGTAGAGTAAGTAATTAAAAAATGCATCCTTTTTTCAGTGTTTGTCAGGTAACTTAAGCCTCTCATGAATCAATTTCATAACCAGAATAATTGAAATACCTTAGGGCTGGCTAGAATCCCAAAAGAAAGGCAAGATTATTTTAGCAAAACAGAAATGGAAACCCTTAATAACATAAAAGTGAAGGACAAATTTACTTCATAAAATGCTTAACCTTAATTTAGCTTAGCTATTAAATAAATTAATTTAATAATACATATGCAAAGCTGTACCTTAGGTGACAAAAATGTGATCTTTTAAACAACTTTAATTTTAGACAATCATAAATACATTCTGTGTAGTTAACTTTAATTTTATAAATTTTTAAATTTATCTCAATATGAATAAGATTTGAAATGGGTTTTTCTCAAAAATTTATTTCAACATGGACTAATTTTACAATAAAAATTACGTATATTAAAAACAGCAAAATTTGTGTATCACATGTAATGATTAGTTCTGTCAATCTTCCTAGACTATAATACTCAGTTATTTAATCAACCACTAATCTAGGTGTTGATGTGAAGGTATTTTGTAGATATGATGTGAGGTATTAGAAAATATATTGATCTCTGCCCCTGTTACTAGAACAGAGCTCCTAAAACCCGTGTCAATTACTGATACGGGGCTTCTGAAATCATTATAATTTCTTGGACAACAGGAGTGTCTTTTGTTTTAATGCGGCAACTTTGGGTGGGTTCCTAAATGTCATTTGGATGGGGGCTAGGACCAAAAATTATTCTATGTTCAATTAAATTCTTAAGAAAAACAGATTCACATGTTACTCATATTAAGATAAATAAACATATTATAAAGTGAAAGCTAACTATACCTGACATATTGACTATTATGCCTAAAATTAAAGTTGTTTAAAACACCACATTTTTGTCACCTAAACTACAACTTTGCATATATATTTTTAAATTCATTTATTTAATAATTCATTAAGCCATGATTAGAAACTTGGAATTTTTAGTCCTGCCTCCCATTCTCTCGAGTAGGGGAAAGGGCTGGAAATGGAATTAGTGATAATCATGTTTACATGTTGCAACTTCCATAAACATCCTACAGGTGGGGTTTGGAGACATCCAGATTGGTATACACCCACATACCAGGAGGGTGACACATCCCAACTGCCCCAAAACAGAAGCTCCTAAGCTTGGAAAACTCTAAGAACTTACCCTGTGTGTTTCTTCATATGACTGTTCACCTGTATTCTTCAGCATTTCCTTTAATAAACCAGTAAATAAATGTAAATTTTTCCATGAGTTTTGTGAGCTGCTCTAGGAAATTAATCAAACCTGAGGAGGGAGTAGTGGGATTCTCAGATTTATGGCAAGTTGGTCAGATGCACAAGTGGCAATCTGAACTTGCAACTGGTATTTGAAGTTGGTAGGAGGAGTCTTGAGAGCCTGAATCCTTAACCTGTGGGATCTGATTCTGTTTGCAGGTAAATAGTGTCAGAATTGAGTCAAATTGCAATTGCTTGGTGGGGGAAAACACACACACATCTGATGTCAGAAGTATTGTGAAGGTGGCAGTAGTGTGAGAGTAAAAGAGAAAGACAGGAGGAAGGCTATGGATTTTTTTCCAAAATGTGTGACTACAATCAGTTGACTTTAAGTAAAAGAGGTTAACCTCCATAAAGTGGGTGGGGTTTCCCCCACCAATAAATTGAAGGCCTTAAGAGCAAGAAATGAGATTTCCCAAAGAGATATTCTGCCTTAAGACTGTACCATCAATTCTTGCATGAGTTTCCAGGCTGCCAACCTGCCCTGCAAATTTAAACTTGCCAGCCTCCACAAATATGTGAGCCCATTCCTTAAATTAAATTGCTTTATCCACAGATAGAACCATATCCATATTCATATCCAAGTCTAAATCTACATCTAAATCTAAATCCCTATATCTTATCGGTTCTTTTTCTCTGGAGGACATTGACTGGTACAGATTTTGGTGTCAAGTATTGGGGTGTTGCTATGACAAATACCCAAATTGCAAAGTGATATGGAATTTGGAATTGGGTAAAGGGCAAAGGCTGGAAGAGTTTTAAGGTGCATAATAAATAGAACTAAGCTGACTTGAAGAGATTGCTGGTACAAATATGGATGTCATATGACATCCTGTGAGCTCAGAAAAAAGTGATTAGAGTTGTAGAGAAACTTCAAGTCTTCAAAATATATACTCTCATATAGCATCAAAACCAGAATGTCGATAGAAATATAAATGTTAAAGTTTCTTCTGGTAATATTTCACATGGAAATGAGAAACATGTTAGTAGACATGGAAGGAAAGCGATTCTTGTTAATAAGTAGCAGAAAAAAATGGCTAAATTGTGTTCTAGTACTGCATAGAAAGAAAGTTGACTTGTAAGTTATGAGCTTCAATGTTTAATGGAGTTTTTCAAACAAAATATGAAATATGTGACTTGGTTTCTCCTTGTGGCTTATGATTAAATATAACAGCAAAGAGATAAATTGAGGAAGAAACTGCCAAGCATAAAAGAAGTAGGACTTAATGATTTGGAAAATTCTCAATTTAAAATGTTATATCAAAAAACAAAACTAAACAAACTGTCAGTGTGGATTGAAAGCAACGGAAAATAAAACGAAGAAAGGCTGTTGGACTTCTGGGTTTCTGCAAGCACGAAATGAGATGCTACAGCTACTCGGCTGTGAACATGTGCTATTTTCAAGGAAAAGAAAGGATAACTCCTAGGGCAGATGAGAGTTTTGATTTAGAATTAATGCTAGAATGGTTAAGATTTTAGGGGATGTTGGGATGGGAAGAGGTTAAAGAATGAAGTGTACTGGGTTAGTGTCCCCACATATTTAATAGTCTCCCAAAATCCATGTCTACCCAGAAGTGCAGAATGCCACCTTCTTGCAAATAGGATCTTTGCAGCTGTAATTGCTTAAGATGAGGACATTTGGATTAGAGTGGGCCCTACATCTGACTGGTTGGTGACCTTGGAAGGAGGGGAGGCTTTGAAAACACACAGAAACACGGGAAAGAAGGCCATGTGACAATTAAGGCAGAGACTGGAGTGACCCATCAGCCATGGAATGCCAAGGATTGCAGAAGCTGGAAGAGAGGAATCAGATTCTCCCTCTGAGCCTCCAAAAGGAACCATCACTACAGACACGTTGATTTCACCTTCTTGCCTCCGAATCTATGGGAGAGTAGACTTCTATTGTTCTAAACGTCCTTTTTGGTGGTATTCTGTCACAACAGCACTAGGGAGCTAATGGCTCATGTAGTAAAATTTAGATTAAGACCATGATCAATAAATTTGTTATCTGATGTTTTCTCAGATAAAAGAAGGTAACAATAGACTTATTATACTTGTTAAGTCATGTACCTCAGCGGGAATGGAATGTATGAAAAACAAAAATTAATATTCTTAGTATTTTCAAATTCACTAAAAAGATACAATGTTTTCCATAATAAAATAGTGGTAAATGATCATGTCAATTTATTGCATTTTGATGAAAGATCTGTTTATTTTGAATAGAAATAATTCAAACTGATGACTCTAAATGTTATTTTCTCTATTTTTTACCTACAATTGATCTTTTAATATCTTTCTTTTACTCAATCTATAAAATCTAAATATGTTTGTATAAATAAAACCTAGAGCTTAGTAATTTGCTAGAAGCACAGATGTCCAATGAGATACTATTTAAATGAATGATCATGGGAAATTTAAGCTGTATTAAAAAAAAAAAAAACATAAACTGAGTTTGGCAATAAAGTAACCATGAATCAGAGCTGCTATTATACTAGTAATAGAAATAATTACTGATATCAGAATGTAATACATTCAGTAGAATGTGAAGTCCCATTAGTATTTTGGGAACTAAAGAAGCACTGAGGCCCTATTTTCTATGAAAATGAATAAAACTTATTAAAAACATGATTCACAATATTTTGCATTTGTCTTTGAGGAAGAAAAAGGAACACATTTCATTATCAAACTTTCTTTTTATCTTTTCCAATTACCCTGAAGCATTAACAAAACACATTCTCTCACTTTTAATTAAAGTTACACATGATCAACTTTAGCTGGTAAGCACAAATAAACCTTTATAACTTTTATGTTATTTAGTGTCTACAAATACCCAAAGTCTTTAAACTATTCTGTTGCTGATAACAGACTGTTAAAATAAATTATAATAATATATAAGGTAATCTATAATATTTTTTCTAAATATAGGTGTAAATACTGAATTCAACTTGGCATAATGCAACTAGCATAGTAACTTAATATTATCTAATTTTTAGTGCATTGTTTTCTAAAAAAAAGGGTCTTATGAATTTAAACTTTAATTTTTTGTTATATATATATGTGTGTGTGTGTGTGTGTGTGTGTGTGTGTGTGTGTAGATGCAGAGTTTACCTTCATGATTTTATTAAGAAACTACTAATGTATTAACCACTTATGTATTGGGCACTCTATTACATCCAGATAAATTAATACTTAGCAGTTTGCTAGAGGCACAGACGTCAAAACCTCCCTCAAGAGATGAATATGAAAGATGTCATGTTTGTATTACATTATAAATGACATCGGATATATCCAAGTGAATATTTCCATCTGCTGACTATAGCATTCGAGTTTACACCACAAGTCTAAAAATCCGCTATTTTGAGTATTTTTTGCTGAAATTCAATATGATGGTAAATTTATTACCTTATAACAAAAATTTAAAATAAAAATAATGTCATTTATATACAAGCAGCTCAGAATATTATTAAGTACATAAAATAGTCAAAATATAATTTTTTTGTGGCTTTTTGACACATTTTGAAAGGAAAAAAACTTGAAGTCACTTAACTCAGTGAAAGGTGAGTTAGAAATTTTTACATAGAAAGAGATACTGAAATTAAAATATTTGAGATCAGAAACATGGAGCTCAAGTGCTGACGATTGCCATAATCTAAACAAGAAATGTCAATGGCTTTGACCAGAGAAAATGATGAAAACTAGTTTTATGTTTGATATATTCTGAGTGTTGAATTCATAGAAAATGCTGGCAAAACACATATGATTTTGAGTAAAAGAGAATCAGTGATGATTTTTTTATTTTGGCTTTAAAATATATTGCCTTTTAATACTTTAAAATAAATGCCTTTAAAATAAAAAACATTTTGGTGAAATATGTTTAAAGGAAATCAGAAAAAAGCTTTTGTATGCATTAAGCTTTGAATACTTAGTCATCTAAGTTGAGACAGGAGTGGACAGTAGATTTATGTGTAAAAATCCAATGTTAATTTAAATTTGGGAAGTGTCAGTCTTTAAATAGTATTTAAAGTCATGAGATTAAATGAGAAAATCAATGGAGTGATTCTAGACCAGAATATCCCAATCTTGGCAATATTGATATAGCAGGCTGGGTAATTATTTTGGGGGAAGGTGGTCCTGTGCATTGTAAAATGTTTATAAGCATTCCTGGCCTCTACCCACAATATGTCAGTAGCACATGCTAGTTTTGGCAACCTAAAAACTCACCAGATTTTGTCATGTATCCCATGAGAGCACAATTGTCTCCAATTGAAAATCACTGTTATAGATAATAATAATAAAAAAAAAAGAACTCCAGAGCTAACTCTTAGTACACTCCAATGTTTAGTGGTTCAGAAGAACTGGAGAAACTAGCAAAATGTCTACAGAGAGTCCAGACAGGAAATGAAAAATCAAGCAAGAACAGTTCTAAAAGCCAAGTGAAGAATTTGCCACAAGAAGGAGCAATAAAAAGTGTTTAAACTGTGGTTTGAATAAGTAACAGCTGAGATAAGTCTTGATCATTGTTTTAGTAACATCAAGTAGACTGAAAATCTTATCAAGAACACCTTTGGTGTAGCAATGTGGATATATGGATATTTATATTTAGCTAAATTATGCTGCACAAATTAGATTAAGATGGTAGAATTGAAAATCCAAATTACAATGGGGAAATCAGACTCTTAGCAGTTGAACCAATCAGTTAATATTAGCATCATTTAAAGTGAAGCAAGCATGTTCCTATGATTTGATGTAATAAGAAGTATATACTGTCATGTACAAAGTACTATGTAATATTATAGCTGTAAAGTTGAACTCAAACTTAACCGATCTTCTTATAACTTACAATTTACAGAAATAATAGAACTAAAGGAATAAGTGAAATGACTACACAATAAAACAATTAGAGGAATTTGGATAATGAGGCATTCTGCAGAGCATTTGACATCGGCAACAATTCTATGACATGGATATAAAGAGCAGAGATTTTATTCAAGAATAAAACAGGCTTAAGAGACATAAAAATGCAATTTGCACACCTTGCTGGATCCTGACTTTTTAACAAACCAGTGTAAAATAATGAGGCAATTGGAAATTTCAGTATAGAGTGAATATTGGATGATACAGAGTTAATGCTATTTTGTTGTCAGTCTTGACGATAGACAGAATGTAAAGTATTTAGGATGTCACTAGAGTCTGCTTCCATTTTGGACATTTGTTGACATCGGCAAAACCTTACCACTCCCTCCTTGCTCTCATGTGCCTCAAGTTCAAGTAAACTGACGAGAAAGTCAGAGTAGAGTGTTCCCTTTTGGTATTGATGGGAGACTCAAAACATGCAAACATGCAAGGCCATGAGCACCCATGGGGACCCTCACTGCAGCCCTCCTTCCCCAATCACTATAAAACGTTTAAGCTAGTCTCTCTCTCTCTCTTTTTTTTAATTTAACTCTCACAAGGCATTTTCCAGACCAGCTTGGGAAGTGTGCCTTCTTACCCCAACACTTTTTGTTATTAATAAAATTTTTCACACACTTCTGTGGTGTGTGTGTGTGTGTGTTGCCTTTGATATTCATATCTTTCCCAAATTTTGCATGAGGGTGCATTCTGTTTTATAACTAGATTAATACACAGAGAGTCCAAAACAGGATGCAATGCTCTAATATTTAAAATTTATTGTAACATACAAGGGCTGTCCAGACAGCCTTTGTCCAGCCATAAATGTCATGTAATATGAAAAATAGAGACATTTATGGCTGGCTTTTCTCTGGACAGCCCTTGTACATTGAAAGGAAAAAATAAAGAAGGAAAGAAGGACAGAAAGATGGAAGGAAGGAAGGAAGGAAGGAAGGAAGGGAGGGAGGGAGGGAGGGAGGGAGGGAGGAAGGGAAGTAAAAATAAAAGAAGGCAGGCAATGAAAAGGGATAGACAAAATTTAAGTGTTACAATTTGTTGCTGATGTGCTCCAATTTCATGATTCTCTTTTTTCCCACTTTTGCTCCAAGGATGCAGAGGAAGTTTAAGTAATATCAGAGTGATGATGAAGAAAGTGTATCATCTACTGCTCTTCTCCATTTTGATAGATTTTATTGTTATGGCGTTACCTACTTTGGAGGGAGGGGGTGCTAATTTCTGTTTTCACTGTATATACTAAGCATGTCCAAGTGTGTATTGCCCTGCCTTTGTTACCTTTTGTGTTGAAGTTAAAATGCTCTAGTTTAAGCTTTAATAAATCACAAATTTATTGTGACACCCAGGTCCTGTAGGCACACTCCTGGCCTAATGTCGTTACTAAGCAATGGCTGGAATTTCTATAGGCCATAAGCAGGCTCTACTTTTTCTACCCATAAAGCCACATAATTTTTTTCATCTGTACAGCAACAAGACTAGTGCCAGAAAAGTGTCATTTTAAACATTTCATGCTTAACAACTGTTATGATATAGGTAATTCCAGTTTATCCTCAAAATTATAATCTCAAGAGAAAGAAGATTGAAAATTTATAGCAATAGGTAGTAGAAGTATTACCCTTACAAGGTTGACACATAATGAGACCCACATAATTAAAAAAAAAGAAAGTGTGAGTTAAAACAGCCAATAAATTAGAAGAATCAAGACTTGAATGGCAGCCTTCTGACAACAAGCCTAAGACTTTTTACTGCATCACATAGAAATGTGACATAGACATGTTTTCTGTAGTTGGAATCAATGTGAAGAATCAGATCTTGAGGGTCTTTAAATTTCAGCAAAGCATCATTCTTCATTAGAGAGCCAGCATGTGGTAGGAAACTGATTAACTTATACCTGCTTTAAAGGGACCCACAGGTATTCATGTCAGCAATGTACTATTTACCAGCCACTAAACTAGAGGTGATCTTAATATGGAAATCCTTAATTTGAAAATAAGGATGATTTTATATTACATTCCAAAGAAGGTAATTGTCTTTAAATTACCCTTCTTTTCTCAGAAGATTTGATCTCTGAAGCCTGAAATGAAACTTTAACATTTTCAATTAAATTCAAGCCTTCAAGGTTTGGTTGAAACTAAGAAAATGATGTGTGAAACTCTTTTTAAATTCCCTTTAAAATAAGCTTCAAGCTAGTAATCTTCTTACCACTTAGACCAATTATAAAAAAGAATTTTCTTAATACTGCACTTCCATCATAAAGTTCAATCTATGCAAAAAAAGAATAAAATATTTATAATATTTATCAAATTAATTATTAAGATTTTATTTCAATATCTTTAAAATTTTTTTAAAGTAAGTGTCCTGTTGGTTGCATGCATTGTTTAGGTGAAAGCAGTGAAAACAAAGAAAATCTTGTTTCTATTATTTGACATCTAAGATTGTATATATATATTTTTAAGATTGTATATATTACACTTACTATACACTATGCACTATATATTTTTAGTATTCTCCCAAATTTTGCCAACATTTTGTGATACTGCCATTTTAAGCATCTTACAAAATGTAATTCTATCACATTTACAGTTTACTCTTTTCCAAATGATAACATAATTTTTCTCCTTCCAGGAATTAAGTGTTATTATGAGGTATTTTTTAAAAAATATTCAAAATGTGAGAATATCACATAATAGTATTCATTACTTCTGTTATCTTCCCTGTTGTAATAGAAAATTGGACACTAACACTGATCATGAAACCATGTGTTATGTTGCCACCAGTCTGTATGGTAAAATACATATGTTTCCTTTTATTTCTCCTCTCTTTGACCCTTCATGTCATTTGTTAAAAATCCTATCATTCCATTTTCACAAGACTTCTATGAATTGCAGAATGCTACTGAAAAATGACATTATCTTGAAGATTTTTCTATTTTTTATTTCTAGTTTATTGGCTTTCTTTAATTATTCTGGAACTTACAGGCATTCAATCAACTAAGATGATTGCAATTTACAGTGTTGTTATGGCCTACGTACAAATTAATGAACTAAATGTAAACGATAACACAGGAAAATGCTAAGTAAGTTTACTCCAACACCATACCTAGACATCTTTGTTTCTGGTCTTCCTAATCAAGTGCTGGATTTTTACAGCTTTTCTTGAACCTTGAATCCACATAACATTTATAAATGAAGATAAATATGAAAATATTGTAAGACTCAATGGCTTTGTGTTACAATGAGTTCTAAAATAATTTACCCTCTTAAATAACTCTATAAAATCAAAAGTGAGTTGGGAACAATTTAAGATAAAATACAAGCTTCATTTATTTATTATTTATTTTTGGTGCATGATCAAAATTAGCTCACAAAAATTGGTGTTAAATTAAATAGCCCATTATTTGTTCGTAAATTGAAATAGCTGTGAGGACATTAAATTTGAATTTCTTGATTCATCTTAATATATATACTGGGGTATTAATTATTATGAACAGTTACCATGCTGACACATTTCATTCTTCTATAATTCTAGAAATTTCTTATATTTATCTCCAATAGAAATGTTATGAAAATTAGATTTAAATTTTTAGAAATAAATAAATGTAATTGCACATTTTGTAAGCTACATTGGCCATTTGGCTGTTTCAAAACATAAACCTTTGAAATTATTTACTATACAATAGAAATAAAAGCCGTGTAAGGAAAATGACAACATATTTTCAAGTAACTAATACCACTAGAATTTTCTGTTAAATGATTCTTTCTGACATTTCTTGTCCTTGTGACTTTGTATTTCATTCTTCTGTATTTTGACTGTGACCCTAGGCCACTTTGTGCCATGCTAGCAGAATTCACATCAGGAAGTCAAATTCTCAATATTATTCCTTTTATTTAAATCACCAAAGAGGGGTGACCTTGTACTACTTCCTACCAGTTATACAAAAACAACCTGATAATGGATGCATGTTGTTTCCATATAGGGTGTTTAATATTCAAATATTCCCAGTGCCTGGAATCTGGTACCAAGTGCATGACCATTTATATTGTGCTTAAATAGAGATCTACCAGATGACTAATAACTTAAAATAGTTAAATATTCCAGTCACATTAGCATTAATTTAAAGACAGCTTCCTCACCATATTTTTGCACAATCTATATAGCATGACTTTAGTTAGTGAGAATTTTTTTAGTATTCTCTGAAATTAGCTCAAAGTAAAACTATGATAAGATTAAAGTTATGGTAAGTTCAGAATATTTTCAAAGTGAGAAAAAATATAGCAGTGTGAACTTCCAAACTTTAACATTTATATTGTCTTATATAATTAATGGTATGTGTAAATTAGCATACATATAAATATCCTTATTTATGTGTGATTTATGATCTTTTCAAAAATAACTGAAACTTACCACAAGTCACACATACACTAGTAGAGCACTGTTAAGAACTAAAAACAATGGTAGAAATCATTTCCCAATAGAAGAGTTAACAGTAACAGGACTGGAAAATAAAACCAGACACTTAAAATTGATTATTTATACTGCTTATAAGCATTTTGAAAATCAGGAAATAAGAAAAAGAAAAAACAAAGAAGTAAAAATGGAAGACAATTAGAAAGGAGGGCATGAAGAGGTAAGAAAAAGGGGAAAAACTACAATGGTTTTTATTGTACTTGTTGTCAGATTAAAAATTCACAAAAGCCCAGAGGGGAAATTCTTTGAAACTAGAAATTTAGAAGTCACTGATTCATGGATTTTAATATGTATCCTACTATTTTTACTTTCATCTTTTTCTTATATGTATCCTATTTTTCCAGGAGAGTTGTATATCTCTATTGCCCCAATTTAATTATAAATAGCTCCCCAATATCCCTGAAAATAACAAAAGCACAATAAATTTTATGGTCACCCTAAATGAATGGAAGCCTGAATAGCTATAAACAGTTGTCTTCAATATATTTCTTTAACAAATATATAAATATTCTTTAAATGAAAAAGTGGTAAAAGAAATTGAGAAGAAAAGGAAATGACAGCATGGAAAAATTTTGAAGCTAAACATTCTAGATGTGTTGGTTTATTTCTAAAATTGTTGGTTTATTTCATTCAAATATTCCTGACCACTTATGTAGATTAATGACATTTGTTTAAAACTACTCCCTTAATCATCTACTATATCCAATAACACAAATATGATTGTATCAATTATGTTATTACAAACAAAAAGATAAAAAGAGAAAGAGGAGACAAAGAGAGGGAGATAGAGAATAATTCACATGTAACATCCAAATTTTGTAGCTTAAAAGCCTTTTATAAATTATGTCACCCGTCACACAGTCTACTATACTGTCTCCACCCTCATTACCTTGTACTATTCTTTTTTTAAATTAATTTTAATTTAAGTATAATTTGTATATAATATATTGACTTGTTTCAGATGTAGAATATAGTGTGATTTGACACTTTTATACTTTACAGGGTGATCACAGCACTATTACTAGTAATCATCCGTCATTATACAAATTCATCAACTATTATTGACTATACCCCCTTCCTCTTTTCACCAATTCCCCCCATTCCCTGCCTTTGGTAACCATTTCTTTGGTCTCTGTTTCTATGAGTCCGTTTTTGGTTTTAACTGTTTGTTTTGTTTTTTAGATTCCACATATAAGTGAAACCATATGATATTTGTCTTTGCCTTAGCATAATGCCCTCTAGATCCATCCATGTTGTCCCAAATGATAAGATTTATTCTTTTCAATTGCTGTATAATACTCCATTATACATATGTATACATATATACATATATATGAGGTCGGACAATTAATTTCACAAACTCATCCTAGAAAAAGTGCTACATACCTCATTGTTGAATATTGCTATGGTCACCTTTGAGGTACTCCCCTTGGGAAGCTATGCACTGATGCCAGTGTCTAGTCCACCCTTCAAAGCAATTTTGGAACTCTTTTTCTGGAATGGCCAAGGTATTATAATCTTGGCAAGTTTATGACACCTTACCGAACTGTTTCTACCATGCTGCCAACATAAGCGCATGGTGGCAAGTTCACACATTTAATTATAAGTTTTGTGGTATGACAACAGCTCTGACAGCCATTCCAGAAATAGAGTTCCAAAATTCCTTTGAAGGGTGAACTAGGCACTGGTGTCGGTGCGTAGCTTCCCAACGGGAGTACTTCAAAACTGACTGTAGTGATATTCAGCAATGAGGTATGTAGCACTTTTACTAGGATGATTTTGCAAAAGTAATTGTCCAGTCTTGTATGTCTCTGTATGTGTGTATGTCACATCTACTTGATTTTCTGGGCATGTTACACAGTATCTCAACTCCTACTTTCTTTTCTTCCCCAATTGCACTTGGTTATAAGAATACACCTTGATAAACTTTCTACTAATTAATCTCCATCTCAGAGCCTCCTTCCAATGAAACCTAACTGGCAAGAACAGATAGAGTCAAGTTCAATTTTTTGCTTATATACTCAGTATCTATATAACTCTGAGTAAATTTTTTAGCTTCCTTGGACCTCAAGTTTGTTATGAATGAAATAAAAATAATAATCATTTTATTACAAGATTGTTTAATGAGGTAACAGTTTATGCAACAGTGAACCAATAAATGATTATAGTAGATTTGTTATTATCTTATTAAAGTTTTTTGGTTGAGAAGGAAACAGGAAATTTCCTTGAATATGTAAAAGTAATAAAGATTTGATAGTTTTATAATTATAGAATTATGGTACATTCAGATTATAAAAACATTCTAATTCTTATAAAAATTCACAATTCTGCTTAGTTCCTTTATTTATTCATTTATTTATTTATTTATTTTGTGTGGGTAGCTCCCTGGCTGGGAATCGAACCCAGGCCATAGCGCTGACAGCACCGAAGCCTTAAGCCACTACACCACCAGGAAACTCCCCTTAATTCCTTTAAATTAGCAAATCAATCAATCAATTATTTGATTTTTTTCTTACCAATTCTATGTTTTGATTTCCTTTTTGAATGACATGTCAATTTACTTATTTCATCAGAGAACAATGCTACATTGTGTTTTTCAACCACAAAATAAGTCTTTTTAAAAATAAATATTTTGGAGGAGTTCCCTGGTGATGTAGTGGCTTAAGGCTTGGCGCTGGTGCTGTCAGCGCTGCAACCTGGGTTCGATTCCCGGCCAGGGAGCTACCCATATACAAAAATAAATAAATAAATAAATAAAAATATTTATAAGCAATAATTCAAGTAATAAATTCTAAACTCTAATTAAAGGTCAAACTAGGCAGTTTCTAAAGTTTTGAAATACACTTGAAATGTGAAATTATATTGATTTCAAACTTCTCTAAATCAAATGATTACTATTTATGAACTTAATAATATTTTGCTTGTTTGTAAGAAAAGTAAGTTTTCCAAACAAAACTTACTAAGTTACCTAATTTCTTTAAGATGCAAACAAGAAAGTATTAAATCAAATTAAAACTAATACCCAGTAATAAAGAGAAAAAGTTGCATAAAAATAGAAATAAAGTGAGTCCTATTAAATGCAATTGCTAAAGTAAAATTTAAAGTTAAAAATAATGTAATAATAAAGATGATCATAATATTTAATTACTTCATGCCATATTATAAATACAATTACTAACATTTGAAATACTGATGGCATAGTATTGTAGTAAATTGATAATATCATAGCCCTAGTATTAATAAATAAAAATTTTAAATCTTTTATTTGGTTGAAGTTCTTCACTAAAATTATTTGTTCTAGTAGAAGAAGTAGATTTGATAGATATTTTAAAATGTAATTAAAGTATGAATGCTAACAGTTAGTAAAAAGCCTAGTAGGTGATAGGAATGTAGAATAGTAGTAGAAATAACTAAATAATAATGTCAATAATAGTTAAGAATCACTAATTGAAAAAATCAGTCATGAAAAGTAGCTTTATTTAAAAACTGTGTTTTGAATTTTAATTACTAATCATTAAAACTTTATTTTTTAATTTTTTAGTTTAAAATATACTAATTATATTGGCATATGTACCTTATAACCAAAACAACAGCAACCTAAAATCCCCTGGCCAAGGATGAGATGAAAGCAGAAATCTTAGCAATATTGACCTAGGGAGAAAAGAAATTGCAGTATAATAATACTGTGTTCTTTTATACTCTGTTTTATAAAGAGTAAAATAATCTAAAGTTGAATAATCATGTAGGCTGAGAATTCCATTAAAAATAAAGAGAAAATTAGTAAGTACTTAACTGAGTTCCAACTATTACTTACCAGGCACTTAATTTATTCTTTTTCTCATATAATACCAATAGTCATCAATAATAATCACAAAAGTATTCTTTCCATTTTAGACATGATAAAATAAATGGAGGTTGAGTGAGATAACTCAATGTTATCTGATTGACTTGTAGAATTAGGATTCAACAGCGTTAGTTGAACACTCCATGCTTTCTTTATTTGCCCAAGATATCTTTCAGTTTTTTTTTAAGGTAATGAATTATTTTCAAAAGCAACTACAGCTAAGTACAATAATTGTCAGGAGAAAAGGTGGACTATGGCAAAATGGTGCATTATTGCTCCATTACCTGGGGTCACATATAAGTAACTATATTAATATTACTGGTCTCTGACTTTGAATTTTAGCTGGGACTTCCGCCTTTAATAACTCATAACAGAAGAGGGTCATCATTGCGCTCTGGTTAGAGTTAGCTCAATTTTGCTGTTGCACACTGATAAGGGACAAAAGCCTCAGGTTCTCCGAAGCACTCTTGTAAGCTGAGACACATTTGCTGGTTGACTGGCATTTCTCCCTTCTCTGCGTTCCCATGACACTTAGACTCTAAATATCTTGCCCTTGCTCTGTCATTTGTTACATCCACCAGTTTATACGACATTTTTCCTACTGGAGTTAAAGCTCTTTGAAGATAGGTAAAGATTGAGTGTTTTTTATTTCTCTCATGAAATCTAGCAGTGCCTTGAACAAAATGGGAACCTAATACATTGTTTGTTTTTTTTGTTGTTGTTGTTTTTTTGTTTGTTTGTTTTTTGTTTTTTGGTATGTGGGTAGCTCCCTGGCTGGGAATCGAACCCAGGCCGCAGCGCTGACAGCACCAGCGCCGAAGCCTTAAGCCGCTACACCATCAGGGAACTCCCTAATACATTGTTGATAGCTAAATTAATTAAAATTACATGTTTTGTTTGCCTTCAACCACCAATTCTTACAATATATAACACCATTTGCTTTGTGCAGATGATACATTAGAAAATAACGATGCATAATAATGCAAGTCCTGTTAGTCAAGGCTTTGTTGATAAAATCTTGATGAAGCTAATAATAATGTTGCATTGTTATGAAGACAGCTCACCATTCAGGAAAACAGCCATTGTCATTTGGGCATTAAGCATAATTTGAGTTGTTTTCCACATGAGTTCATGACCAACATGCGCTTTTAACACTTAGCTATAGAACAGAAGAATCAACAAAAATAAAACTTGAAACTGTTATTAATAAATAGTTTCATCAAATTATGACTCAGAGAAAATTTAATTTATTTTAAAATTATTTTCTTAATTATTTTCTAAGTGAGTTTATTATATTTTGGATATATAGAATGAAATAAATAACTCACACATTTTAATTTCTTCTCAAAGTTTTGCGTAAATTTTCAAATAATAGTAATGTATTTTTTTCCTGGCTTCATATTATTTAAATTTAAGTAAAAGAAATGCAAATCAGTAGAATGGAAAAACACTTGCTTTTAAAATGAAAAGATATGTTTAGTTTCTTCCACTCAATGACATGTATTCTTAGCTAAATACTTTTTGTTTGTTTTCTTCATTAATTTTACATAATTCATACAAATTGTTCATGAAAGTTAAAAAAGTAGTGAAAGTGAAAGTAACTTGCATGCTGCAAAATTTACATAGAAAGGGTTTGATTACTGATTTCAGATATTTGATCATTTTGCCTTGAAAAACTAAGCAGAATTTTAGTCATTTGTATAGTAAATTGATTGAATCTAACATTAATGCTGTACTAAGAATGCTTATATTTCTCAGTTTATGTTAGTTTGGGGTTTTATAAAGATTAATGATTTGATTTGGAAAAATATAGATGAACAGTATTTATGTCTAGTTTAAGGCTGCCATTCTTCCATTGACCTTTTTTTAACTTCTTTGTAAACAACCAGATATTGGTCCTTCACCTCTTTGTAGGAATGTGTTCTACCGAACTGTAATGATCAGACAACTGGAAGCAACTAGAGCCCTTTAAAGTTTTGACATTGTATAATAGAGCTTAAGACTCATGAGCAATTTTGCTTTCAATTTTCCATTACAGTTGGAAATGGTATCCCTGAGTAACTGTATAATAAAAATATAGATTATTTACTCTGTGAAATTAAATAATCAGTGAATATGTGTACTTGTGTATTATATTTCATCAACAACTTTGGAAATACAGCAATGCAAAATAGTTTGTACCTAGTTCTGTCCTTGAGAACAAAAGATCTTTATCTTTCTTAACAGCAAGTGAAATAATAATTGATTAGACTTTAGGAAGTTGGTCCTGTAGTATCACTAGGAAGGAACATATGAGAGAGGACATCTTTTTCCTCCCAGTGTGTTTATAATTGAAAGGGCAAAATCTCAAAACTTGATAGAATGATTGATTTTTGTCTAACTTGACTTGGTTCTTCTAACATTTCCACTCGCTTATGAGATAATTTCAACATTAAAAAATAATTTTCAAGATATCAGCATCAGCATAATTTAGTTCCTTTTTGCAGAAATAGATGAAGGAGAATAGAAAACAAACTACCAACTTAAGTATTAGAATGTAAATACAGTTAGTTATTTTACTTCAAAAGGTATCTGGACTTTTGTCAATGAGTACCTAAAAGGAGATCATTGAGGTAAATCTTTAGGAAAACCCATTCTTGGAGCTCAAAAGAAAATAAATGCATAATTCAAATACATCTTGGACAAAAACAAAACAAAACAAAAACATTTTATTACTTTCAGTACTAAACTCAAGTAGGTAGGAAGTTCTCAGAACCAATTTTTCACAATAGTTATTAACATTTTATTGTATTGTAGAACTTACAGGATAGCAGAGAAAAGATATTCAAAAATCCACTTCTCCATAAAAGCACTTGGAATACTGGCCAAGCTTTTTAAAATCATTCTTTTCAGAGTACTTGAACCAAAAGCTTTCTTGTTTATTCAAATTTTTTTTCTAAGTCTGCGAATGAGCAGTCATGTTGTGGCATTTAATGTCCTCTATTCATATATTCTCCCTAACTTTTTACGCAGCCTTGAAATGTAATATCTACACAAAAGTATGTGTAAAGAGCTGCAGAATAGTAGGCACTGGGGCAGGTAGAACGAGCATGGAGTCCCACGCTCACAGAGCTGTCACTATTTGACCTTTCAGGCAGTACACTGAAATGCTCCATTCTCAAGGCTTTTCATTATTTGACCTAACTTTAAGCTTGCTAAAAACAAACGGCTTTTTCCTTGGGGCACTTGTCAAAACAAACAAACAAACAAACAAAATCTGTGGCAAGTGTTCAACATTATAACTGTCTGAAGCAGGAATATCAATTGGGACAATCAAAACTGGGGCCGAAACACTTAGAAAGAAATCAGAATAATGAGATGAAAATAAGGGGCTTGCAGATCAGTATACATTCCTGGTGGTCTAGAAAGACACATGATGTACAATGCTTTGGGCATGCCCAGAAAAGTACTAATAACACCCTAATTTCTCACCTCTGGCCAATACTGAGACTCCGAACAAGCAGGAAGTTGAGTCCAAGCCAGAAATGTGTACTGCCAGAGGATTGATTAAACACATACCCAGCTAAACACAGATCTGCTCAGTAAAGTCTGGGAGTCTTATTGAATCAAGGATTTTCGTGAAATTATTAGTTAAGCTAAGAAAATAGACTTCAATCGTTGCACATGCACATGACAAACAACAGTGACTTTACAGAATTTTTCAGGAAAGTTACTAAATAAACAAACAGCAGCAGCAACAATAGCAAACAGGGAAAACAAACTGACTTGGGGCAAGGAAGAAGGCAAACTTAAGCACAGAGTTGCCACATTATATTATGTAAAATGTTGAATTTTCTACCAAGGATTATAACACCAAAGAAACAGGAAAATATGGCCCATCAATACAAAAAAATAAGTCAATAGAAACTGTCTCTGAGGAAGCCCAAACACTAGACTTAATAGATACCAATTTTAAAACAGCAATTATAAATTATGTTCAAAAACTAAAGGACATATGCCAAAAGAATGAAGAGAATGTATAAGAAAGATGTCTCACCAAATATAGAAATTCAATCAAGAGATAAAATTTATTTTCTTCAAAAAATAACCGGAACCAAGGAGTATTATCATTAGTTATTCCTTAAATATATGGTAAAACTCTTGTGAAACCATTTGGGCCTAATGCTTTAGCTTTTGGAAAGTTATTAATTATAAATTCAAGTTTACTCACAAATGTACATGTATACCTACCTATTCAGAGTATTTCTTCTGTGATTTTAAATAGCTTTTAACTTTCTAGAAATTGATTCATTTCATCTAAATTAACAAATTTGTGGGTACAAAGTTGTTCATAGTATTCCTTTATTATCCTTTTAATGTCCATGAAATCCGAAGTGACCTTTTTCGTTTCTGATACTGGCAATTTGAGTCATTGTCTCTCTTTTTCCCTCTCTCTCACTTCCTTCCTTCCTTCCTTCCTTCTTTCTTTCTTTCCTTCCTTCCTTCCTTCTCTTTCTTTTTTCCTTTTTTTTCTTTTTCGTGGCTAGAAATTTATCAAATTGAATGGTTTTCAAAGAATCAGATTTTGAGTTCATTTATTTTTCTATTGTTTTCCTTTTTTCAATTTCAATAATTTCTGCTCTGATTTTTACTATTTCTCGTGCTTCTATTTCGCTTAGGCCTAAACTAATCTTTATTTTTTAAGGTACAAGCTTAGGTTATTGAGTTTAAATCACTCTTCTTTTTTAATATATGCATTTAATGTTATATATTTTCATCTAAGCACTGCTTTCAATGAACTATAAAAATGTTGATATGTTGTGTTTTTATTTTAATTCATTTCAGCTTATCTTTAAGTGTTTCATACTGATTTTCCACCTACTTGACCTATCTACTACTAAAAGAGGGTTGTTGATGTCTCTAAATAAATTATTGGATTGGTCTATTTCTCCTTGTAATTTCATCAGTTTTTGCCTCACCTATTTTGATGTTCTGTTATTAGGTGCATACATGTTAACGACTGCTTGATATTCTTGGGAAATTTGTCAGATGTAATGCCACTCTTTATCTCTGATAACTTTCCTTGTTTGGGATTTTCTTTGTCTGAAATTAATGTAGATACTCCAGCTCTCTTTTGATTAAAGTTAGCAGGTATATCTTTCTCAGTCCATTTACTTTTAACCTTTTATTTATTTAAATAAATTAAAAGTAAATACTGTTAAGTGTGTCACTTATATGAAAGATACAGTTTTTACCCACTCTATTTCTAAATTGGTGTATTTAGACTCCACATCTAAAGTGATGATTGATATATTTGAATCAATATCTATCAAATTTGTAATATTTTCTATTTGTTGTATTTGCCTTTCCTTTTCTCTTCTTTTTTATGTCTCCTCTGTTTTTAATTGCATGTTTCATGTCCATTTTCTTTCCACACTCAGCATATCAATTATACTTCTTTAACACAAATGGTGATGGTCTTAAACTTTACAATATACATTTTAACCAATCTAAATTCATCTTCAAAGAAAGCTATACTGCTTCATATGTAGTGTAGGTAATTTATAACAAAGTTATTACCAATTTCTCCCTCCTGTCTCTTGCATTATTATTATAGATAATTCACTTATTCCTATAGCATAATCACTAAATGCATTCTTACTATAAAATTTTAACTACACAGCTATTTTTAGATTAAGATTAAGAGAAGTAAAGTATCTTTATTTTACATTCATTTTCCTTCCCAGCTGCCTTTTTTTCTTTATGTAAGTCCAATTTTCTGATCTGTATAATTTCAACTATTTCTATTCCATTCTCCTTTTTCTCCTTGTAGTATTACAAATATTCATAAGTTTTACCCTTGAAAAATCTCTAGCAGTTCTTGGATTATCCACTCTGGTATTTTTCCCTTTTCTTTTTTCTCTTTTAATTCCAGTTTGGAAAGTTTCTATTGACCTATCTTCATGTTCATTGCTTCTTTTTCTGATGATGTGCCATGAAATGATAACATTATCAAGGGTATTCTTTATTTCTGCTACAGTTTATTTTGATTTTTACCATTTGTTTTTAATTCTTTATTAGAATTTCCATCTCTCTGTTTGAATTACCTATCTGTTCTTGTATGCTGTCTACATTTGCATTAGAACTCCTCACATAAATTTTTATTAAATTTATTAGGGTGATATTAATAGTGAAGTTATATAAGTTTCAGTTGTACAATTCTACAATACTAATAATAATTATTTTAAATTACCTCATTGACAATTCCCAACTGTGTATCATATCTGATTCTAGATTTGCTGCTAGTTGTTTTTCTCTTTGTAGGCTGTATTATTTTTCTTACATTTATTAGGTCTACTAATGTTTTGTTGAAAGCTGGATGTGATGTATTTGATATTAGGAAACGTGGTAAACAGACCTTAATGTGAGGTTTTATGTTAGTCTGGCTAGGAACTGGGCTGTATTTAATGTAGCTGTCGGTGCCATGGATTTCAAATTCCTCTGATGACCTTATGTTTGTGCCTCCTGTTGATTTAGGACTTCCCCAAGAACTACTCTGCTTCAGCTATAATCCAGTGCATCCCTGTTGGTGTGGAGCAAGTTGTGGAGCAGCGGAAGCATTCTATCATATGATCATCCCATCTAATCTTTTAATGGGTCTATTTCTCCGTGCTGTGACCTTCACAAGTGTTTCTTAACATTTCTTTTTTTGGCAGGTAAAACAGAAAATCTAGCAAGCCCTAGAGTGAGGTATTTTCCCTTCTCCAGGGTGGGGTAGGCTCTGAGTAAGTGTGTTCCCTGGAGAGTAGGCTTTTAATATGAAGAAGATTCTGGGTATATTTCAGAACTATTTCTCTTGCCCTCCCCGGGCCAGACATACTAGGAGATCTTTATATCTTTACCGTGAGACAAAATCCATCAAAGTATGCCCACTTCCACAAGACTGAAGCCCCCTGTTTAACATTCTTAAAGTAATTCACACTTGGCCTGCAGAAATTTGTTAATGTTACTATTTAAATATTCCCATCAGTTACTGCTCCATTGGGTTCTCCTGGTGAGCGCGTATCAGCTCTCATCCTCTATACGTGCTTGTCTCTCCAGATTTCTAGGTAGCAGTTTGCCTTGCAACATTAGTTCTCTGACAGATCCAAGAATCATCATCGATTTTCAGGTTGTACACCAATTCTTGTTTTAATGATGGGAGTAATGACTTCTAAGTTCTATAGATACTGAAGCTGAAATTAGAAGGTCACTAGACTGGTCCCCACTGATAAGTTCTTAGCTTTGATCTTGGAATTTGCTTGTGTCTCTGTGCACTTAATTTTCATCTCCTTTGTAACATTTCCTACTTCTGCTATTAACTCTTTGGTTAGTTGGTGAAAGCTCTTATATTATAATTTAATTACAATCCACATCCACTTATTACCATTTGAAACATCCTTCCGTGAAATTCTCATGCTATCCCCCTTCCCTCTTGCCCAGTGAGAGCTTACTCAGCTTACATTTGTCAGGAGGCTTCCATTTACTTCTATATCCAATCATCCATGTTTCTTCTCTTCCTCATCGATTGCACAGGTGCTCTTCTGCCGTTTTCTTAACCCTACATTTACCAGTCCCATTGAGTGAGGCTTATAGGGTCTCACCTCATGCCATGATGCATGGCACATAGTAACACAGTTGAGGTTCAAGAGTAATAAAATGAAAAATTAGTATCTATTTATCAAATTTTATTAAAATAACTGTTAAAATGGGATATTTTTCAAATTCTTTAAAGCCAGATGATGTGTAGAAGTACATTTTTACCTAAACATATAACTAAATGGAAATCTGTTATTTATCTAATGCCAAAATAGTAAGTGTTCACATTGTCACTTTGAACTATAAAACTGCATAAAGTACAAGAAATAACTTAAGTCAATTCTCTCAATTTTTAATTCACTCATTTTAGAGACAGAAAAATGAGTCCCCAAAGAAGTAAAAATAAATAGCACCAATTGTGCTATCTACCAGCAATCATCCTGCCTTCTGACACTTCTGAATAATTTGCGTTTTGTAGACAGACAAATGGAGGCTATGAATTTCTTCAATTTTCAGTCAAGGCAGACTCAACCAATCACATTACCAACAATATCCCCCATAGACATATTTATTACAACTATTCCCTCTTTTGTTCTGCATCAGTAGGTCCATCTGGCAGTGAAGGATCAGCCAGGTGTTCTGGGGGAAAGTTGGCACTCACCTGCCTTGAATATTGTGATACTAGCAGGAGGGAGAGATTTAGAAAAATGAAAGAAAACAAAATTATTCTCGGTATATATAAGCTTACAAGACATTTTTAAGTGGTAACAATTACGGAACATTTTTTGCTTCATTTGTAGATGGTTTTTGGCTCAGTTTAAAAATCAGAATGAAGTATAAACATCTAAGATAAATATAGTGTTCTACCCATTCGTGAAGTGAATATATAAAAGTTTAGGTAATCCTTTTAGAAAATCTATAGTAAAATTACAAGAGAAAATAATTCGTGGCATATCATCAAAACTATTTATTATTCTAAAGAAAAAAATAATAAAACCTCTCTCTTGATTGTTTCTGATTAGTTGGTACCTGACTCAGGTTTTTCCATCAGATGTTCAGAATATGGCTTACAAATGACCTTTGCCTTACTAAATTGAATTTTGTGGCTTGAATCAGTTAATCCCTTCCCCAAAGTGAAAATTTCCTGTGTATGTTAGCTTATCAAAAACAATGAAGATATTAAAAGAGCAGAACTCACTCTAATACTGCAGAACTATGATTGAATAGCATGTGTAGTTCATGCCCACTGAGGCTTCAAACATCCCCTAAGAAGCTTTCATCAGGCAGAGATATTTGTGTGGCGCATTCATACACATAAATGAAAAACCTCCATTGCTGTATCAGCACTGTACAATGCCCTTGACTTCCATTATGTAAGGATTAATATCATGGCAAACATGCTTCTTTCAGACTTGACTATGAATATGCTATATTATATAATAAAATAACCATATAACATTTCTATGGCTTTTTAATTCAGGAGAAATGATTAATTTTCTATGATTTGGTGAATTTTAATTTACATTTTACACTTTTTTTTAACCTTTCTGCCACAACCTTTTATATTTTATTTAACCTAATTTATTTTAATGAAGTCTTTAGTGATTTTAGAAAAACAGAAAAACTGAAACAAAATAATAATTGATGATTCCAGTATTTGGAAATAATATTTAAATATATAGCTCTTTAAATATGAAATATATTAGTACACATTTTTATACCTATAGATTTTTCATTTTTTCTAATTTTTTCCAACAAATTGTTTGTTATGTTTTTACTGTATTGTTGGTAAAAGATTTCATATAGTCAATATTAATATGTATATATAAATTAAATTTTAAAAGGCACCACCAAAATTACATTTTTATAGTCTCAAATATAAAAAAAGTAATGATTCACTGAAAAGAAAGATGTCAAGAACTTAGCACTCCTATTTTCTCAACTTTCTATTGACTTGTAAATTTTGTTGCCTATACCTCTTTTCATTTTGTCAGGAATCATAACATTATATTAACCAGTAACATTCTTTCCAGGGTTTTATTTTATTTCTATAATTTAATGACTTTAATGTTTATTACTAATAGATTACTTAAGTCATCCTTGAGTTCTTCATGTTATGTTTTAGATTGTTGAATGTAATTGCCAAGTATATTTCTCCAGAAGTACTCATTTTATATTTTCTGAGTCTTTTTTATTATAGAGTGTCAGCCAGTTGCTTTAATTCTTTTAATGACTGTTGAGATGGCTCTCATATTCTTAGGTCACACTTCCTTTCCCTTGGACTTGGCAACTCCTGCTTGACTTACTTTCTGGTGAAGTGTGTTTCTGTGCAGAAATCTAAGGTCAGCATGATTTTGCCCTTATAAGTGGCTTTTGCTTACTACTTGTTACCTGAGAAATTACCATGCAAATTCAGTGATGTTAATATATATACTATGAACCTAAACTTTCATTTTCCTGTATCACATTTTCTTGTTATATAGCATATCCTGAAAAGTTTGTTTCTTTGTATTGTTCTATATATTTGTTCTATGAATTTATTTCATAAGTAATTTAAGATTTTTTTTTCTATTTTCTTCTGTGATACTATTCCTCTGTAGCAACAAAAATAACCAGAGTTTATTACAGTTCTGAAAGTTTTTTAATACCAACAGTGGCACTGGGGAAACAATGATACTAATCAAATAGTTCTTTTCTCCATACTTGATGTTTTGGAATAAATAAGATTATTCCAGGAGTAAAAATATATGCTAATTTGGATAGTAAAATATGTTTCATTAATTAATAAATTGACACATATGTTCCATTATTAATGATATTGGGAGCTGAAATATTTTATTTATCAAGGGATAAATTTTTTATAATGGCCTACTTCTGCAAAGCAAAGAAAATGCATCTCTTACATTCCATTTTCACCATGATGCAGATTGTACTGTAATTTAATATCAGCATTGCTGTTTATTTAATCACTTGTGATTGATTCAGTCATAAGATCAGAGGGTCAACTAGGAAAATAATAGTTATTTGACCAGGAGGTTGAGGTTGTCCTAACAGAGTGAAGGCAAGCAAAAATTGAAGTCAAACTGTCAATCATTAAATTTCTTCAGAATATCTGCTGCTATATCGACTTTTAAAATAGAGTGAACTTGGTTGCAACACATTTTGTTCCTCTGACAGCATATAATTTTTGATCATTACCATTTTCTACTCGATGCTTTCAGGATAAAAATGTCCATGCACTTTAAGAATAAAGTGTCATCAATCTTAAATTGTGAAAAATTATTTTGAAGTGAGACAAAAATTTAGTGAAATTCTACCACTAATAAAAGTGGGCAAAATCGCTTAGTTTATACAAGAAATATAATTTGCCTTTGTAATAGACCATTCTTTTTCTAATTACTTACTATTTTTGCCCCATATTATAAGTTTCTTGAGGTCAGAACTACATTTGCTCTTCTTTGCTTTTTTTAGAGATTAGGACAACATCTGACTTAAACATTTTAATTAGAATTGAATTAGGTTCTTGGTCAAATTCCCAAAATGAGACAAGTTTCCATCAGGCCTAAGAAGTAAAGAAATCTATGTAATTTTTGTAAGATTGGAAATAACAAGTCTGATTTTGAGGGCTTAGATCATCTGCTTTGTAGTGCATAAATGCTCTTTATGCTTGTTGTCTGTAGCTATTTGGACAAAGGATGTTTTGGTTTTTTTGTGTTTTTTGTTTTGTTTTGTTTTTAATGTAATAAGTCCTCTAAGATACGTGACAATCTTCATTCTTTCCAAAATTTGTTTTTCTGATCCTAAAATTTTCCAACTCCTAAACAGATCATTAACTGCTGCATAATGCATTAGGATTGCATCACAGATGATGTATTTTTTCCCCTTTTTTCTGGATGTAATGAGTTCAGAGATCTCCACTTTTCCTTTATACTGTAACAGGCCTTACCCCAGGCTAAACTGGGTATTTGCCAGCTGTAAAGTATGAATATTTTAACTGTGCATTTGAAAGTTGGGGCAATAACTACAGAGTGTTCCTACAAATTTACTAAGTCCACTAAGAGATGGATTCAGGCCAAATGTCTTATTTTTCAACTTACCTCCCAAAAGCCCCCACTCCAAGTAGGGAAGTGGAGTGGTCTTTTGGATGATCAAAAATTAATGTCAGTTCAGTGCTTTAAATGTCTGGATATTTCTCTTTGTCTAAAACAAGTTACCTTGAAAATGTTCACAGATCCCTTTGGGGGAAACCTAGAAGCACTATTTCCATTATGTATTTGCAATTTTTTTTCAGGAGCTCTAGAGTCTATGTATTGGTTCAAATGTGAGAAATGCTATAGGTTTAGGGGCCCTTGATTCTTTAACTTAATGGCTCACCTTAAGTGTCTTACACCACTTAGAATTTTTAAAAATTATATTATGTATATTTTAAAAATGTACTGATAATTGAGTATTTATTAGTTTTCCCTTTGTTTAAGTCAGGGTTCAATCAGTGGAACAGCATCTGTGGGATATTTATTACAGAAAGTTGCTTCCACAGGGATGGGAATAGATTAGTCTTTGCAAGGGTGTTTTTGCTCATAATGCCGGAAGCTGAAATTCATATGTGAGCAGGCAGGAAGAAAAGATAGTTAGAAAGCTGGAACTACTGGAGAACAAACTGAAAATCATGCTTTTTCTTGTTAACTCTGTTCTTTGGTTCCCACAGAAACCAAAGCCCTTTGTCATGGAATCAAACACACACATACCCCACGGGCCCATGTGTCAGAATAGACGAGGAAGTATCCAGGGACAAGGGAAAGCACTGAAGGACCTTTGGGAGCACGATGAATTTGGATGAGTGAGTCACCCAAGAGGATTCCTCTGCAGACAGCTTCTCTCCCTAAGCATTTTCAATTTTCTTCTGCATTATGTGCCAATTAAGTTCCAATGTATTAATTTCATTTAATGTAGGCCAACATTGAGTCACATTTGGGCTATGTACCAAGTAAACTGTAATAGGTACTTATCAATCTCAAACTATCATCTACAAGGTATGATCAAAGGATACAGTGAAGGTTTAAATTTTAAAAATTTATTATACCCCCTCACTTTAAACACACTTATCCCATCTTCTTTGCCACTTTCTGAAGCAGTTCTGGAAGTCCTCTCTCGTGAACGTCTTTAGTTGCACTGCCATGGTTGACTCCATGTCCTGAATCGATTCAAAAATTTACCTTTCGTGGTCATTTTGAGTTTGGGGAAGAGCCAGAAGTCACACCATTCTAGCTCCAGTGAATAAGGTGGATGAGGACATGTCATAATGCTTTTATTTGACAGAAATTGCCATATCAGAAGCGATGTGTAAAAGCAGCATTTTCATGATAGAGGATGAAACCATTTGACCATTTCTCAGACTCTGATGAAAGAGGACTTCCAGAACTGCTTCAGGAAGTAGCAAGAATGTTGAAATAAGTGTGTTCAAAGTGAGGGGGAGTATTTCGAGGGGGAATTAATGGCAATGTGTTTTTTACTGTAATAAATTCTTTTTAATTTAAGCATTCACTGTATTTTTATCACACCTCATATATTAATAATTTAATTCTATCTAATGTTATGACTTTTTTCCTAAAATAGCATATGTATCATCATTTTCTCCATGCATTCCCAGGTTTTCATTGACACAAGTTGACCAAAATCTGGCAAATCATTTGGTTTTTATTCTATGTCCTCTCAAGTCATAATTCATCTTGATTCTTCTGAGTGTACTTTGGTCATTTGGTACATCTGGGTCAGGTAGACATAAGAGGTGGTACTTGTGAATCTTAAAAACAATCAGCATCCCCTTAAAAGACATCTGCTTTGAATGAGGTTATTAAAGAGTCTTAAAGCAAAAGAACACTAACAATCTTGGAGCAAGAAATTTTTCCTTCTAACAAGCAAAGTTAAAGATTATTGGAGTTGGTGTTATAAATAATCATATCTATCAGAATCTATACAAATTCTTTATTCCAATGGTCAGAGTTCTACTTCTTTTAATCATTCTCACTTTCACTTAAGAACCCCAGAGAGTTTCTGAATTTCACTTGCATCATAAACCTTTACTTGCAAAATAAAAAATCAGTCTTTTTCTTTTTATATCAGCTTTATGGTTACAGGAGATAAAATATTCTTTTAGGTCAGTTATAGGTATTCATAGGATTGGGTATTTCCTTTATGTAAAAAGTATCTCCTCTCATCCTTTTCTCTCATGCCTGCCTTTGTTCTCATGCTCTTTCTTCCATATCAATTTTCAAAATGATTTTTATGGATTCCAAGGTGGGACATACATTTAATTATTTGTTTGAGAACATATGAAAGAAAAGTTATCAGACAGGTGATAATATTAGAAACTGCGATAAAATAAAAAGGGGGACTCCGTATTTTAATTTTTTTAACCTATGTTTAATAGCTCATGTACTATTTAAGTATATTGACTGACAGTGTGTGTGATTGGCATAATTATAATTCTAAGATGGCCCCCAAGATTTACATGCTTTGGTATAAATGCCTTGTGCAATTTCTTCATCTTGAGTGTATTCAGAACCTGTGAATTTGATGGGATATCTCTTACGATTATGTATGTCAGATGACAAGGGAGATTTTGCAGCTGTAATTAAAGTTACTAATCAGTTGACCTTGAGTGATTCAAAAGGGAGATTTTATAGGTTGGACTGGCCTGCATGAACCCTTTACATATAGGTCTAGATGTCAGTGTGAGAGGACATGAGATTGAAAGCTTTACACAGCAGAAACATCAGGCAGCCTCTCAATGGTGAGAATGGCAAACAAGTTGGAACCTTTCTTATAATCCAAACAAAACAAACAAACAAACAAACACAAAACCAAAAAAACCAAACAGACCAAAAAACAAAAACAAAAACTGAGTTCTAAGCACAGTTTGAATGAGTTGGGAAGGCATTCTTAAATTCAGGTGAGAAAGCAATCTCTGCCAACACCTTGATTTCAGACCATAAACAAAGAACTAAGCCACATCATGCCAATAGAGTGGAATGTAATAAATCTGTGTTGTTTTAAGCAATTTGGTTTATAGTAATTTGGTACATAGCAATTTAAAAAAATGCAGTTAGTTAAGGTATAAACTATGATATTGGGCAAAGTGAATTACTCTAAAATATTGTTCATGAACATATCTAATGGAGTTGTTGCTTTTGTTTCTTCTACAACTGAGTGATTGCAGTACTCCAAGATTTTAAAAGATCCACATTCATCAACATGTTTTATAGCAAAGCCACTAAACAAGGGCAGGTATTACTTAGGATACTGAGTAGTTTTATCACTAAAAGGACTTTAACTAGAGAGAGTTAAATGATAAGAAAAATTCTCTTATCTTTATCATTATTTTGTAAAAGGAAGAGTCCCTTTCTCTTTCCTTCAAACAGAGGGCTTGTTACCAGAAAACAAATTTGTGGTGTTTATTGCAGGAAATAATTCAAAGACACACTGAGTAAGCCAAGCAAGGAGTAGATTTACTAAAAGAATAGTGCACTCTCAGAATAGTGAGAGTGAGTAGGCCTGGAGAAAAGCAGCTTGCTTCTATAAAAAGTGGGGTTTAAGGATTTATTACACTTAAAATGAAGACACGAAATATTCAAGATTTAAGGGTGGTATTATAGGCCTTCCTAGGTAGGTCTTCACTGATCACTCCTTCCCATTGGAGAAGGGATTTTTGTCATTATTTGGTTCTTTCAGAAATGTCATAGTGACACGGGGGGGTGGGGGGTGGGGGGGTGGAGATTTTCCTAATCCATAATGCTCATAATAGTATAATTCATTATAACTAGCTAAAGTTCAACTAAAGAGGCAAGATGCTGTCCTGAATCCTCTCTTGGCCATCAAAATCGAGTCTGGCTGGTCTGATAACTGCTCTTTTCTTAAACAGCAATCTCCTTCTCCTTCCTTTGTCTCCCCTCACCTCCTCCTTCCATTTCTCCCCTCTCTCCCCAGGGCCCCATCCTTTCTGTATACACAAACAGGGTATCATGCTCATGATTATTTGTTCCTTTACCTTAAATAAATCCTGGGGTGTTTTTTTTTAGTTGTATTCTATGTTCTACAACTTCCTGTCTAGAACAGGACGGTTATTGCTTCCTATTGAAAGCCTTCTCTTTATATAAACTTTAGGCCATGCTAAATCCTTCTCTCTGTGTATCCTTGACCCCACCTTTTCCTCATTCTGGTAGAAAATAGTTTCGTTGATTACTTACTTTCTTTTATGTTCTTTCTATTTCAACTCACCTCTGTCCCTCAGTGTATGACCTTCTATGTGTACATATATGTCAACAGGATTTATTCGATACTCATTAAAATATCATCCCTGGTTTCAAATTTGCCCACTCAAATTCATCCTCTACATTTTTTCTCTTATCTCTCCAAATGAAAATCTGATGCTGTATGACTCACACTTTGATCGTTGTGCTTTTGTGTCCAGAGACCTATACAATCCAGGTGGAAGAGTGATAGAAATAAAAGTTGAAGACTGAATTTTCCACAGGAGTGTGGGCTAGATACCCCTGGCCTCAGCGAGTCTGGATGAGAAATAATAGGTGAGCTGGTTCCTCCTTACTCCGAAGGCCAGAAGTAAACAAATAGCAGAGAGCAGAAAGAATGCTTCCATTTATCTCAGTAAAGTGGGGACAATCTGTCCTTAATCCATGGCTCCCCAGAGAAGGAGTCTCATTTGCTTCTGAAACACTGAGAATTCTGGTTATGAAAAATGTTCAAACATTAAAATCTAACTTTCAATTCATTGGCAGAGTAAAATTACAGTTTATCTGATAAGTCTCAGGAGGTAGAGAGAGGAACAAGATGGGAAATTTGAAACATGTAGCAAGAGAAAAAGATCTGCTTGAAGAGCAGATGGACACCTGTTTTGTTTTAAGCACTTAGAAAGAGATAGTCAGAAATTGGAGTAAATGAGGAAAACTTGAGACTGAAATTAGTGACTTAACAGGATCAGGAAAATTAGCAGGAAATGAATAGGAGTTTCAAAGAGAGGGAAAGGGACAGATGGAAGATTAGAAAAAAAAATTGATTGAAGAAAATTCTCTATGCCCAATGAAGAACTGTGTTTATACACTGAAAATGTTCACTGAGTTCCAGGCTGTTCTAATACAAAAGAACTCCCATTCTGATAATGGGCATGATCGTCAATGACTAAAAAACAAAACTATAATTCTCCATATGTAAGGAAAAGTTACCAATGGAGAAAAATAAGTGTGACATCTTGGCATTATCAGCAGTTAAACACAGAAGAGCACTTATAAACAACAGGGAAAAAAAGGGATTTCAGCCCAGGAATTCCCAATTTAGTCAAGATGTTATTTCCATTTTAGAGCCAGAAAGATGTTTGAAGATATTCCATAATTGAAAAGTGTATATCTCAAGTATCATACCTAAGAAGAACATTTGGAAATAAAAGGACTACCATCAAACAAAAAGCTAACCAAAACTGAGACTTCAAAATGTGGTAATAAAGAGAAAACAAAATAATAGAATGATAGTGAATATGAAGTTTGATATAAACATATTGATATATCAATGAAGGCACATACATCATGTGTCTGGGTAAAAAAAATACATGTATATTTTATGTTCTGCTTATATGTATAATTATTTTATTAAACACATATATTATTGTTAAAAATAAAAAGCAAATGAAGACCTTGAAACTTCCCTGAGCAGACCAAATTAAGTTAGTCATACAAGCAAAGCTAAATTTAGTTTATTTGGCAAAACTAACTTGACTTGGGTCATTTCTTGCTTATTTCTTTGAAAATCATGAGCAAAATTTAAACTGCTTCCCAAGGTTAATATGAGATACCCACTGACCAATTTCCTATCATTTAGGAAAGTTCTAACATTATAACCAATCACTGGAAAGAATAAACACTCACTGCTTTCTCATTACGTAGGCTGCTTTATAACAATAAACCCCTGAGCCTCATTCTGTGTTTGGGTTTGAGTACACAGTTTGTACATTGTATTTCTGATGCTCACGCAATACCTTTTTAGTCATTACTACTTCAGTGATTCACTGGCTTTACTTTTGGTACTTCTAAACTTTTTGACATTATGTATAGTAAGAAATGTCTAACCCTGTGGAGAGTTTTTATGTGTTTATTTGAACCAAACGGATGACGGTTGCCAGATAGCAGACTCTCAGTGGATTGAGTAAATGGTCTGGCGAACGGCAGTTTTCCGGCTGGTTTTATGCGTTAGGATGAAAGTCGGAGATGTAAAGGGGAGTTACATGAAATTCCTTGGGGGAAAATTAGGGAAGTGGGAGAAAGCAAAATGGAGAAATTGCTGAGACTGGATAAGAAGTAAAATGGGACAAATATAGTTCTTTGACATTGGGGGGGCACAGGATAGTTACTTTTTACAGCACATAGAGATTGCATGCGGGCGACAAGGCGATGATGTGGGGTTTTGTGGTCTCATGCGGGTGGGAGGTTGTACCCTGAAGGGTCTGGAAAAACTGGATTACTCTGACAATTCAAAGATGTGTTACCTTCGATGTGGAAAGACAATAGACAAGCTTACTGCACGTAAAGATCGACCTTTGTCAAGGAAGCTACAGGCCCAGGACGTGACTACCACCATGACTGGCTTTTAATTAGGACTTTTTCTGTTCGGACCTTCCTGTGTGATTACTTTCAGTTTCTGAGTTTGCAAGGACTGTCATGGAGACCTCCCCTCAGCTTGTCAGGTTTAGTATGTGGTCTCTTTTTCACCCACATGTGTTACATATATATTACATAATACATATAATAAACTCTTAGTGGATGAATACATACATGCTGGTATTGTCTGAGTACTCTGTAAGACTCACCAAAGAAGAGTTCTAATACTGTCTCTGATAAATTCAAGGTAGGTATAAGACATAACAGAAAAGAAGTTCAAGTTTTTCTGTAGATCTTATTGTGTGAAAGCAGAAAACAGGAGAGTTTTAAAGTATTCTAAACATATTATTCTACAGAGAAAGAAAATAAACAAATTAGAGCATGAGGCAGAATAAACAGTACCTTTCAATGAGAAAAGTCATTGTTATCTTGTAACAAATAAATGTAAAATCATCCGATTAAGTGAGAGGAATGGTAAACATCAATTAAATGGGAGAAAAATAAGAATTAAAAATCAGTCTTTAAAATCACTACCTGCTTTAATGGCAGGATCATAAAGAATGACTATACTTGCCCGTAGTTGGAGGCTGTCTTTCGGTTAACTACAACCCCCATCAGCCCAGAGAAGCACATGATAAATATTTATTTTTATCATTTTCATTTGAGGGAAATTTAGCAACAAGACTTTCTTTAGATTATGATCTTGGCAAATCCAATATTCAGTGCCTGGGCCAAAGAATGTGAAAAGCTATGATTTTCCCCCCATAATATTCCATCTCCAACAGGAAGCTATTTGCATTCTGAACACTACCCTTTGATGACATAAGAAATGACTCGATAAAAATCATACAGACGGACAGGGGATTTTGAAAGCAAACCTAAGAACTCACCGAAACTTTAAAACTGACAAAACAGCACATTTGTAATTATTTTTACTATTGCTTCTCCTATAAGGTACAAACTCTACAAGTTGTAGAGAGCCAGCCAAAATATAATCTTATGACAGTGAATAATGCTTTGTTTTCAGTGATTACTAAAGCCCTACTTAAATATTCAGGAATGACATCTGAGTTAAACATTCATATAGGCTATTTTGTTTTACTCACCAAGGAAATAAAAAAAGTACACCAATAAAATTCAATATTGCTATCATCACCATCCTTATAAAAAGGTAGCTGTGACACCTAATTACAGCAAATATACTGAGATTTATTTAGCTTATTTCCTTTCTGGACTGGAAAAACTACAATTTAGCATTTACTGGACTTAGTTTCTAAAGTATTCATATATGATTATATTTTTCTATATGTTATGATTGCATAGATTTTAGCATGATTGTTACTGTCAATAGGCTTTATCCTAATTTTCTGTTCTACAGACTTCACTGCATTCATTATATTTATAAGCTAATGGACACCATTTGATTTTCTTCACTGCTTCAGTGCGAATTCAGCTTTCAAATCCTTCATCCTGACCCTAAGGCAATCATTAGGTAATTAGAGCAAAGCTGATTTTCCTTCAGGTATGTTTCCTATCCTCAATTAAAAAAATGAAAGGTGGTTCAATAAGCCTAAATTCATTTATTCTTCCAATAAATGTTTATCTGGTGTCTATTCAATAATTTATAAAACAAATAAACATGTGTATGAATGAAATGAATGAATGGATGAACGAATGAATGAGTATAAATAGTTAAATACAGGGAGCTTTCCCTGCCAATAAATAACATAAACATGTTTATCGATAGTTGTCTCCATCTTTTTGGTCTGCTGTAACAAATTACCACGGACTGGAACGCTTATAAACAACAGAAATTTCTCACAGTTTTGGTGGCTGGGAAGTCCAAGCAGCAGATTTGGTGTCTAATGAGAAACCACCAGACGTAGATGGCTGTCTTCTTCTTGTGTTCTCATACGGCAAAGGGCAAAGGAGCTTTCTGGGGTCTCTTTTACAAGGTCACTAACCTCGTTATATTACATACCCCTAAGAATGACAAAACACTGTCAATTAGGTCCTGATACCTCAACAATTTTAATATGAAACCCAATTCTAGAGACATTCAATAATGAAAAAAATGTGTATCTTAGAATCAATCACATGTAATAATTAGCTTAGAATGAATATATTTTTGAAATGGTTGAAAATTTAATTTTT